>JAXGGA010007799.1:0-60429 GCA_038373865.1 Uloborus plumipes | reverse complement strand
GTCGAGTAGAAAACTGATAAGAAGCAATTTTTGATGCCGTTGAAAGGGTTCAAAAAATATCCAATAAGAATCGTGTGTTTCAGTAAATTTTTTCCATGTTTATTTCGTCGCTTATCTGAGTTTATAGGCATGTTAGTGTCTGTTACAATAATGGCGTGAGTATCGTTGACTCTAGAACGAAAGGGCTATTTGAATTGGCATCAAAAGTACATATCTTATTCCTCAGTTTGAGTCTTTTTCAAAATTCAAAATCACAAAAACAAACTCTTAAAACCATTATCGTCTATGCATACTTAAAACCGCTGTCGTAAAACGCCTCCCCCCACCCCATCCCCCGCAAAATAATAATTATTTAAAAACACGAATTGGATTGTCCAAAAACAATTTCATTAAAAGCATTAAGAATGTAAGATTTTTTAAGAAAATGGTCATCGTCGAAAGGAAAACTGTATGCCTCATGCACTGTGCATCAAAAACCTAATAAGACGTTAAGCAAGTTTCGCTTTGCTCAAAAAGGGTAGACCCTAGGTTGGTAGGTCCGAGGCAGTGGTCGGAAGTAGCGTGCTACAAGTAGCGAAACTACTGTAGTAGCTACATTTTTTAGTAGTTTGTAGTGTAGCGCACTACTTTTTTAAAAAAGTAGAGTAGTGAGTAGCGCGATACAAAAAAATAGTAGTTTGTAGCGATTTCTGGAAACTACTTTTAAATTTAAAAAAAAATAAATAAATAAATGAAAAAAATTTAAAAAGAGAACGAAGAAAAAAAACAAGGTTTAATTGACTCTGACTGGTGGAAATCTTGCACGAGTACAGCAGCGAACGCAATGAGAAATAAGAACCATAAAAATATGAGCTAATCCCTTAGATACATCATTTTGATGAAATACATTCTATCTGTTTGATGTCATTGGTTTATTTGGCATCGTAATTTTTATATTCCTTCAAATAATTTTCATGTTCCTAAATATTCTCTGGCAAAAGAAATTGAAAAAAAATTTGAAGGTTGAATTCTTTCAATCTTTTAACTTTTGAATCCTTTCTTGTGGCGAATATTCGTAAAAATTGTAAAAAAAAGCTAAAAAAGACAAATTTTAGTAAAAGAAAAAAAAGGGAACAAAGAGGAAAAATAACAAATAAGTTCAAAGACAATTATTAGTTCTATTCCATATTCAAAAGAAGTTAATTTGTTAATGTAAACCACTTTTCGAATTTTTTCGGTCATTCCTCAAACGGGGCGTATGCTTTTTATTTATTTATTTTTTAAAAAGTAGCGAAGTAGCGACTACAATTCAAAAGTAGTTTGTAGTCGCTACATTTAAAAAAAGTAGTTGTAGCTGTAGTTAACTACATTTATAACAAAGTAGTTGTAGTTCGCTACAAAATAAATGTAGTTTTTCCAACCACTGGTCCGAGGTCTATCAAATAATAGTGGATTTTCACGAACTGTCAATGGTTAACAAGTTCAAAATATATTTATTTAATTTCTCATACATGTTAAGTTTTGTCGCCACTCTCGGAGTGCCACTGTTCATTATTATTATGGGAGACCTAAAATTTTGGAGAACTAGGACCGTACCATACCCTCAGAGCTCTCGGCGGTCCGTGCTGCAATGAAGTCCTGACAGAAGAATATTCCGGAAATGTCTTTTTGTCTCTTTCCCTGAATCTTTTTTTCCTTACCTTGCCACTCGCCCATGCATCCAGACACGGGATCCGTTGAATCTCTCTCAGCGCAGATGGTTTCGTGCAAAGTGACGGGCACTGCATTTCCGGCAAAGGGAAGTTAGGAACAGGAAAAGGACAGGTTCTCCACCCTCCTCTCACGCAACACATTAAGTTGGACAAAAAGCCCCAAGAGGCTGAATTGTTTTTTTTCTTTCCTCCGTTTTGTTCCATCAAAATGATATCTTAATTCTACAAAATATACTTCGCATTGGGGCAGCCGAAATTCATTTCGTTACATTTCAAAGCGAGTGAAGAATATAAAGGAAGAACATAAAATAATTTATTCATTCCAAAAATGAATGAAGTCTGAAAACTTTGCGAACTCGATAATTTAACTCAAAACAATCAACATGAGGTATAGTGAGAAGTAGAGGGATACTAGCGGCTTTTTTTCTTTTCTTTTTTTCTTTTTCGGAGATTGCATTAAAAAGTTTTCCTGAATCATGCTGTAAATCAGCATCTTCCAGAGCAGTTTTTACTATCTCAAATCCCGAAACATTATCGTTTCTTCTACCCGGGCCTCGGTTTTTTGCAAGTAAATCTTTTCAAGTGTTGGTTGAAAAATAAGTTAATAACTTAATTTTTGCTAACTAAGAGAATGAAAAAAATATAACATTTTTGAACAATTTTATTTGTATATCCTAACCGCAAAGTTGGCAAAAATGGAATGTTTCAATTTTGACTTTTGATGAAAACTTATGTTCGAAAGAAGACATAAATGTTTCTAATTGATTAAAATTTATAAATCGTAGTTTAATAACATTTAAATCAAGTCTTTACATTCCTGAAAAATTACCAAAAATGTTCATTTGTTCAGTTTTCCTCTAAGTAGTGTGCAAAATACAAAATCGTAGTTATCTGCCTGTAGCATTCACCTCACGGTAATGAGAGTTATTTCTTTTGTTTACATTATCAATTCCAGCTGATTTTTTTTTTTTTTTACTTTTTCATTTTAAAATATAAGAACTACTTTTTTGAATGACGCATATAATCGTGCAGTAGCCTGTAAATTATCAGTGCCTTAAGATATATTCTTTCTAATCTGGATGCAGCGTTATCTCCAAAACCATATTTCAGAGGAGTATAAATATGTTCTGATACCTCTTGAGTCATGTTTGCTTTTTCATTATTTTTGTGCCGACGAAAATAATTTTCAGCTACGTTGCGGCAAACAAAAAGAAGTCAGCATTCGAGTCCTTTATTATTATCCCGCTGTTTTTTTTTTTTTTACGAATGAAACCAAATAGCGCTTTTTATCAACATCCATATAGCATTAAAAAGCCACTTAAAAAGAAAATTAAAACAAACAAAAACAATAGCTGGTTATTTATTGTTCATGCTGTTGCTATTCAAAAAAAAAAGAAAAAGGAAAAAAAATTGCAAATGAACGATGAATTATTTTTTCAAATACACTAATTTTAAATTAAGAGTCTGTGAATTGAATGATCAGCAATAAAATAACTGACTGAAAACTGATATAAATTATCTGCTTAGGTATAAAGCAGTGAGTAACCGCCCCTAAGCAAGGGCTAAGGCAGAAACATGCAATACACCGCCAACTCGGAGCCAAATTTTGGCTTTCTTTGCTTTATAAGAGGATTTTTGCCTCCAACTCGACTACTTTCGTATTCCATGCTGATGAGAGCATAATAAGCTCAAAACAGCTGTCCATGGATCGCAATAGCCGAGTTGGCGGTGTATTGCATATCTACTTAGGATTGATATTTAACCTAAATATCAGTTTCAAAGATGTTTTTTGGTAAATCAAAATTGATGTTATATGTATGGAAATATCTCTTTCTTATGAAATTTGCCGTTTTGGAATGCTTTACTTATATTTCCTTATGTAAATTAGTCATTTGTAGATCGTTAAAAACTTTGTGTACTTATCGAATTAAAATTACATAAATCGAAATAAAAACGTTTTATTTATTTCATTATGGCATTAAAAAAAATACTTAATATAGCGTTTGTGCTTCTTGCTCAAAGGTCTTTACACTCAGCTCAACAGAGCCCTTGAGTTCAATGGAACTTTGACAGGAGTTCCGCAAGTAATCACTATTTGCTTAATTCAGATCACCAAAATTTCAGCAACATTTTAAGACAAAAGGTAGAATTTTTTTAGAAAGTTTGATAGTAAAAAGTAATGTTTTACGTATTGTTGTTTTTGTTTGTTATTCACGAAATATATTTTAGGACACCATCAAATATCCCCATACGCTATCTAATATTATTTATTACATTATGAAGATGTTTGAGCTATGAGAAAATGTAAGTGCAAAAATTATTTTATAAATTTTGAGAATGATAAAGCGGTGATAGCCTTTTTTCTGTTTTCCTTGAAGAGGATCTTTCAAGAAAAGGATAATCTCAAAGGGTTCCCCAAAGTGCAAAAGGTTGAATACCCCTGCTCTTGCTCCCTTGTTATTTTTCTGGAATAGCTCTGAAGTATACTTCCTGATGTCGTGGCTGAAAAGTTTACTCTTTGAAAATGGTGGAACGATTCAATCTTCTGGAAAAGCGTAAATTCTAAGTACATAGTATTAACTTCTTCAGTTATGCTTAAGTAACTGGCTGAACATAAAGACATCTTTTTGTTGCACTAGGTTTTACATCAGGAAGTAAAGACACAGAAACAGTTCTATTTGATTTTCAATGTTGATTTTTTTTATGCTTCCAATTTAGGGATGGAACTTGTCGTAATTAGTTTCCGCGTAAAGATCTATTGATAAACTTTGGCGAGCCCAACAATTGAGCTTTTGACAGAAAACCTGGTACAGCATCAAAGCCGGTAATTGGTGATGAGGACCAGGATTAAGTCTGTGTTTCAGAGAATCTCTGTATAACCGACAGTTCTTTTACTCATTGCATCCATTTTTCAACGCTAACAAACGTTTCTCGTGGTCTTTCAGTTCAGCGATTGCCGACTGTTGCGTCTTTGTTGAAAGGTTCCATCTGAATCGATGTGTTCATTCGACTTTATTCCATTTCGTAATGCTTGCGTTGTACAAGACAATGACAGAGCTGGATTTCTAAAGAAAGGTGTTCTGCTTTAGCTCCGCTTCAATGCCCTTGTTTAAAGAATTCTATTCAAGTCTGTAACAACCCATGGTTTCATTTGAACGAGACATAAAGCTATTTTTTTCTCATCGTTTTGAATACTATCAGAGGGATCACATGCCGCCGATTTCAGGAAGAATTATTATTGAGGGAATAATCATTACTGTAAGTCTACAGAAACTAAAACTAGTGTTGTTGAGTTGTAGTTGGAAATCTGCAGTTTGCATATATTATTCGAAATCTTGTTTATCTCAAGAAGGCTTTCTCAATATGACATTATGGGATTTTATCTTACAAATTATGTTTTAGTATAAATAAAGAACATTTTGTGCATTCAAATTGCGATCTGTTTGTAGGTATTATTTTGTTTAGAGCTGATATTGCGGTCAAATATGAGTCACTTGCTTATTTAAATTCGAATTGGGTCTCACATGTTTTAGATAAAACATAACATATGAAATAGCTTGAATATTTTTCACTCTAATTGACTTCATGCTTTCAGTAATATTTTAACTGTGTAAAAGAAGCAAATACAGTAACTGCCGCTTATATGAATCACGTTTTGCACTTAGCAGTTTTTATTGAATAAAACGGCTGATTCTATAAAGCTGTTATTTTAATAAAGCTGGATTTTGTTCTGCTTTTGGTGATTTGATTTATTAAAGAGGATGAGATTCGACTCTTCACTGATTCAATTATCCGGCGTTCAGTGCGTTGAAGTTTTTCAATAATACTTACACAAACGTAGATGTCGCCATGCTTTCTCTTATTTAAAACTTTATTTCCTGTAAAACCTTTTATTATTTCTTAATTACAAAGTTAGCTCATCCGTAAGTTCATTAAATTCAATCATATTGAAATATAATTTTACTCAACATATGCTCAAGTATCATATGTTTGAGACGTTTAATATCAAAACCAGTTCGATCTATGAAATTTCAAAGGTATTTTCCCCCATAATTTGATACTTCTTTGTCTGTACTCTATATTATTCCACCACAATGTGACTTGGAACGCATACCTCTCAATCTGCTCGAAAACTGCTTCCAAACATACCCGTTTTACTTCAAAACCAGCTCAATCCATCTTTCAACCTGTAAAAACGTACGGGTATCCTTAACAATATTATAATACGACAAAACCTTTATCAACTCACATTTTTAATGCGTCGGCTACCTATCATAAAATTGAGATACCACATGAATTCAATTGGATTTTGAGTAGAAAATTAAGAAAAAACAAACCGTTGAATTACTTCAAAATGTGCTCAATCCAAAATATTTGTATCTGAAAAACATCAGGCAATACGGCTAATTTAAAGAAGACAATAAAAATCAAGTCGTTTGCCCCAATGCACCAAATGTTTTTCAAACGAGAAAAAAAATCTTTTGGCACAATTAAGTAGGCAGAGCGGGAAAGGTTTTTGTCTATCCACTAATTTTTTTAGTCAATGCTTTGAGCTAACTTTGATACTAAACGCCTCATTTATAAGATGGGGTTCTTTCGAAAACACGCTCCACTGGGTGGTTTGGTTCAAAGTGTAAACAGTAATTTTCATTCTAATTTGTAGGATCGGAAACTAAATGAATACACCCTGATTTCATTTAGGAAAACAACTCTTTTAATGCTCGTTTTTATCACTGCACGCTTTAGTCCCAGAAGCAACATCGTTTCGCCTTCTAACGACAAATGACCGCACGCTTCAGCTATTGTGTATGATTTTAAAACTCGTCCTCTCTGTTTTTACTTTCTTCTATATCTAATATATAGAAGAAAGTATTGGTTTCGTGAAAATTTTCGAATGTCGAATTTTGACGGATTTGCACGTTTTGAGGTGCGCTGAGTCCATTTCGACCATTTTTGGAAAATGTCTGTCTGTGTGTCTGTCTGTGTGTCTGTCTGTCTGTGTGTGAGTCTGTATGTGTGTGACCAGTTTTTGTGGCCGCGCTAGAGCAAAAACTACTGCATGAAATCGAACAAAAATTTTTGCACATATGTACCACCATGTGAACTGGTGCACCTGACTTTGTTTAGCGAATTCCTCCAAGGGGGGTGGAGCAATCGCACGTGCTCTGCGCGGGGGTGATTGCTATATCTCAGGAAGTAACCGGCGGAATCAAACGAAAATTGGTCCATAGGTAGACCCTACTGAGTACAGGTGCTGATTCAATTTGTTTGTCAATATCTTGAAGGGGGGTGGAGCAATCGCACGTGTTCTGCGCGGGGGTGATTGCTATATCTCAAGAAGTAATCGGCGGAATCAAACGAAAATTGGTTTGTAGGTAGACCCTACTGAGTACAGGAGCTGATTCAATTTGTTTGTCAATATCTCGAAGGGGGGTGGAGCAATCGCACGTGTTCTGCGCGGGGGTGACTGCTATATCTCAGGAAGTTACCGGCGGAATCAAACGAAAATTGGTCCATAGGTAGACCCTACTGAGTACAGGTGTTGATTTGATTTGTTTGTCAATATCTCGAAGGGGGGTGGAGCAATCGCACGTGTTCTGCGTGGGGGTGACTGCTATATCTCAGAAAGTAACCGGCAGAATCAAACGAAAATAGGTTCATAGGTAGACCCTATTGAGTACAAAAGCTGATTCAATTTGTGTGTCAATATCTCAAAGGGGGGTGGAGCAATCAAAAGTGCTTATTTTGTCATTGCACCTACTGTATCTCGGGAAATATTGCTGCGATTTGAATGAAATTTGGAATAACACTAACTCATTCTGGAAGCAAGCATCGATTAAATTTTGGCGCCAATCGCCCCAGGGGGAGGGTGGGGTGATTTTTGCGCTTAGTCAACAATGCGAAAAATTAATTCATTAAAAAATCGCTTTCACGCTATTTAATTATCAAAACAGCTGAAAACTTTCAATGATTTGAAATTTTTAACTATTGCCAATTTCTTTTTACTAAAAATAAAATGTTTGCAATTAATCTAAACAAGGCTTTTGCAATGATTTCCAATTTCGCTCATTGATTCTGCATTTGCCGGGTTATTACGATAATTGGGAAATTGGAGCTGCTGTCTCCAATTATTCTGGCGAGTACGTATTTTATTTTGTAACCGGAATTCATAAGATAGATATAGAAGAAAGTTTCGTGACGGCCACGACAGCTAGTTTTATTTTATTAGTAATGTTCTTTTAAAAAAAAGAAAGTCGGAGCTCTTTGTCTTGAGACCGTTGCTTGGTAAAACCGGTCAGACGCCTTCAAATGAACACTTTTCGTTCCAGTTTGTTTCAATTCCCCCCCCCTTTTCTCGCAGAAGGTCACATCTACATATCCGCTACATATTAAGCGAGATTTGTCAGCGGGTACTTTTTCGGAAATGACTGTTCCCAAAGTTTAGTGAATGGAGAATTAATTGCTTTGGGTTTAGTTTACGTACTTCAATAATATAATATTTGCATACTTTGTTTTGCGTATTTACTACTTCGTTTCAAAAATGAGCATTCTTTAAATTTAGTTATGGAAAATGAATTGTTTTGAATTTTGTTTACATACTTTTGTAATATAATGTTTTCATACTTTTTATTTTTTGCATATTTACTACTTTCTTTCTGAAATGAGCATTCTTTGAATTTCGTGAATGGAAAATTGCTTTGAATTTTGTTTACATAATTCAATAATATATTTACACACTTTTTCATACTTTTGTTCGCCTTTTTACTTCTTTGTTTCTTAAATGAGTGTTCTTTAAATTTAGTGAATGGAAATTGAATTCCTTTTAATTTTAATTACGTATTAACATGCTTCAATAATTTACTGACATTGGCCTGCAAATTTACTGCTTCGCTCCTGAAATGAGCGTTCATTAAATTTAATGAATAGAAAATGAATTGCTTTGAGTTATGTTTACATATTTACATACTTCAATAGTATTATATTTGCATACTTACATACTTTTGTTTTCATATTTATGCTTTGTTTCTAAAATAAACGTTCTTTAAATTTAGTGAATAGAAAATTATTTGCTTTGATTGCTGGCTATACATTTATACATTTTGATACATGCTACTGTCGTACTTAGATACTTTTGTTTGCATATTTACATATATATTTCGTTTCAGAAATGAAGTGTCATGAAATTTAGTGAGTGGAATTTAAATTACTTTGAGTTTTGCTCATATATTTGCATAATTCTTTATATACTATTTACGGACGTACGAACTTTTGTTTACATATTTACACATATACTTCGTTTCTAAGCAGTGGGTTCTTGAAATTTCGTAAATAGATGAGTTTTGTTTGCATATTTACATTCTTCTACATACATTATTTACATACATACGTAATTTTGTTTACATATTTACAGATATACTTCGTTCTTGAAATGAGAGCTCTTGAAATTTATTGAATGAAAAATAAATTTTCTTTCTTGAGTTTTGCTTACGCGATACCTTTTGTGAAATAACGCAGTGAAATTTTCTGATAAAAAGGTATTTTTCCTTTATAGGTAAATAATTTCTAACTTTGACGATTATTTAGCGTTTTATTCATTTCCACCATGTTCGATCAAAGTTACATGAAAACTTGTTTGGCTATAGCATACGATGTCTTTTAATGGACATTTAAACGAAACGTGCCATTAAACAAGGCTAAAAATTCAATGAAAATGTGAATTAATCGGCCAAAAAAAAAAAATCCTAGCTGTTGTGCAAATTTCATTCCTACACCTCTGATACATATTCAAGGGTATAAAGCAGTGAGTAACCGCTCCTAAGCACGGGCTAATACAGGAACCTATTAGCTTCCAGTTTTTTTGGCTCTCTTTGCTCTTTAAGAGGATTTTTGCCTCCAACTGGGTTACTTTCGTATTCCATGCTGATGAGTGCATAATAAGCACGAAACTACAGTCCATGGATTAAAATAACCGAGTTGGCGGTTTATTGCATATTCAAGGGGTATTTTCACGCTTTGAAAAAAGCCTAAGCTATATTTCTCCATTATATGGTTGTGCGTATTACTGTTGCAGCTATTAAGAGGAAGAAACTGTACACAAGCTGCTCACAGCCCGTGGAATAGCATAACAAAATCCAAATAAGATCAGTATTGGGTGGCCAGACGTGGAGCAGAGTTTTCCTTCACTTAGTCCTTTCACTCAACAAAAAAGTCCTGTCAGGCAGCGCCCACGAAAGAGGAAAATTAAATGCTGTGTTCCAGATAGCATTCTATCGCGTTCCCTTTGCTCATTTGAGCATGGAATCCATATGAAAGAATATTCTTTTCTCGTTCGTTCGTTCAATGATCATGTGCTTTTCTTCAGCAAAACAGCCATTTTGTAAACTAGTGCATAATATAGAGAAAAAAAATGGCGGTATAAAAGAATTCTACGTCATTGGCACCTAAGAACAAGCCACGGTTGAGAGAACAATGCTTACTTGTTCCGAATGAAATAAATAATACTTTGCATGCAGCTCTCGTTGGTATTTGTTTTTAAAAGTTCAGTTTCAAGCTCATTGTTTTGGCTTGGAATTAATTTTTCCACTTATTTTCATCTCTGTAATCGCTCGTTAAAAATTGTTTCTGTTTACTTTAATGATTTGATACTTTTACAAGCAACGTAATTCTCGGCAGTTGAAGACGTGTTTCGCTTTATTTTGAAATGTAATTACATTGAGTACGTAAACTGCGTAAGAACTGTTTTTAACTGTTGTAATGTTGTGAAAAATATGATTAATTTCTGTTTCGTTTTCACCCTAATGATTCAATCAACTTTTCTCATGACTCGACGTATGAGGGAAATTCTCAAAATGTTCAACTTTATTCCCCTTTACATTTATAAAGGGTGACGAAATAGAGCGTCTTTAGGCAAATTAAGAGAACAGTTTTAATGTTACTATAATTAATGATTTGTGGAACAATAATGTGCACATTTTGAAATTAATTTACATTCCCATTGATGCCGCAGAAAAGTCAAACTTGACCAAATGAAAATGTGGAAAATGTTGCATTAATCTGTCCGTGTTTGTCAGGGAGTTGAAATATTCTCTATAAATCGCAGAGATTACACTGCAAAAAAAAAAAAAATGATGTTTTACAGTAAAATATAGCTAATGATGCAGTAATTTTACAGTAATAAACTACAAAATTAGTAGTTTTACAGTCTATTACTGTGCATTTTACCGCTTTAAACTAGAACCTCTGTTGTCAGTATGACACTGTTGTTTTTACAGTATAATTCAGCTTGTTTTATGGCAATAAACAGTAAAATTTCTAATTTTACAGTAATAGACTGTTAAATTGAGAAATAGCTAAATTTTGCAGTTTGTTACTGTGCTTTTACAGTTTTAAACTAAAGCCTCTGCTGCCAGTATTATACTGAAAAAACAACAATTTATTTTTTGTAATGTAGCAAAAAAAAAAAAAGAGCGTGGTTTAGTTTCTAAAAACATCGATATTCTATAGTAATTTCTGCACAGCACTTTGTTTTCTCATCTTAACTACGCTATAAATTAAAATAAAAAAATAATTTGGAGCGTAAAATATAAAGTAAAAACATAAGCCCTGAAGTATGCCCTGCATTTCTATAGCTTAATATTTCGCCCCTTAGATAGGAAAAGTCATTTTTGCATTTTCAAGCATTTTCGGAATGTTCTTTTCAAGAATGCCATATCTTGAGTTGTGCTTGATCCGTTAGGCATGAAACATCTGTGTTGTTTATTGAAAGAGGGTATTATTTATTCCAAAAACAGTATTTCACCCAAAAAGGATTTTTTCCATTTTAATTTTTTAATCATAAACGCTCTATTTGCTTTTATGTCGGTATTGCCGATATTGTAAGAAAAACAACTTGTTACAACAACGGCATATTTTGAGATATTTCAAACATTCAATTCAATTCAATTCAATTCAATTTATTTTAAATCAAGGCAATGCAAACCATACATAAAGAACAGACGTAGCATAAGACAAACACAACATATTTCGAGCACAAATACAGAAAAAAAAAAACGTCAAGTATTTACATCAGAACAAAAGCCCTGATTTAGTAAATGGGAGTAAAGGCTCTGTAAAAATACAGGATTATCTTTCAAGTGTTTGACGCAAGAACTTCATAGATAAAAAGCAATTTTTTAAAACTTACACCTTTTACACTTCTTCTTTGAGCAGGGAAAACAACATCAGAATTTCCTGAAAAAGACGTTATGCATAAAAAATTTTAATCGGGCTTTACATATAGTTTTACTACAGAGCAAAAAATAAACTGTTGTTTTTGCAGTATAATACTGACAGCAGAAGTCCCAGTTAAATGCACAATAATAAACTGTAAAGTTAGCAATTTCACAGTTTATTACCGTAAAGCAGCAATGTTAGTTTATTACCACAATTTTACAGTTTATTACCGTAAAATTAGCTGTATTATACAGTAAAAACAACAGTATAATACTGGCAGCAGAGGTTCCAGCTTAAAACTGTAAAATGCACAGTAATAAACTGAAATTAGTAATTTTACAGTTTATTACTGTATAATTGGCAATTTTTAGTTTGTTACTATAAAAATAGCTGTATTATACTGTACAAACTATTTTTTGTAGTGTAAAGTGTACATTATTTCTTACTTTTAAACTTTAAAATAGCTTTCCTGAAAAATCACGTTTTTTTTTTTTTGTTTTTAGATAAGAAGTTGTTGAAAGGATTGAGCAGTATGTGTGTGTGTGTTTGTGTGTGTGTACGTGGTTAAGTCCAATTGCATTTATTGTTTAAAATAAATCCGTTTCTCTGTGCGGATCGAACTTTTAAATGCCTAACGTAACAACACTTACTTGTAGCAAAAATAATCACTACATAAAAACTAGCCGCATTGAAAATCTATTTATATTAAGAAAAAAAAAAAATCCGATGTCAACTTAAACGGGGCATTCGATACTTACAAGCAAGATGTCCCGAAGTTATTTCTTTCCCGAAGAAAGCAGGCGAACTCTGTTGGAAACACGAAAACAAACAATTTAATCCTGCCAAATTAAATATTTTTCTGCTTTCCGAAGGCGAGCTCCGGAAAAGAAATTCGACGGCAAGTTCTTCCTTCAGGAAATACAAAACAACCGTTAACTTTAGAGCCTGAGCTCTTATTTAGTTAAATCGATTGACTTAAGAATAGTTAAAATAACGATAATTCAAAGCTAATGCATTTTGCTAATGATTTTTTAAAGACCCGTTTTTCTCTGATTTTTAAGTTTTTTTTTCTCCCGTCCGATAAGTTTGAATTTCACGCATTATTTTTCAATCAGGCGAGAAGTTATACTTTATGCCTCTATTGAAATTGCCATGAATTGACTTTTTTTTCCCCTTTCTCCCGTATTTTTATTCTTTACCTTTTTCTTTTCAAGACAAAGAAAATAAAATGTTCAATAATGTCGTCCCCGCTTAATCGGGTAACGGATAAACGAATACCCCGCTTATACGAATAAAACCGTCCGAAACCGAACATTTCCCCATAGACACAATGTTAAATATCCCCGCTTAATCGAATAATTTCCCTGGATAATCGAATAATATTTTTATCTTCTTTTGCAAAAAAAAAATGCTAAGAAAAATGTAGAATCAAATAAAAATGTTCCCACAAGACCTTGGAGCAAACAAACCACTATTGTGGACTGTTTCAGAAAATAAAAGTGAAAGGCGAAAAAGAATTTTTTGTAGCACAAGTTGTAAGTTACTTTTTTATGATTTTCATATGACCGTACAATATTTATACTCAATTATTATACTATTTTGTTGTAAACTTTTCTTACTTCAAAATCTTTTTACCAATAACATTAATTATTTCCTTCATATAGTTATTTCTTTGTTATTACTAGGTTTTGAGACTAAAATTGTCAAAATGGAACGGTAAAAAAATGTTCCCCGTTTAATCAAATACCCCGCTTAATCGAATAAAATTTCTTAGAACAAACAGCATTCGATTAAGCGGGACCAACAATATTAGTGTAATTGCTCTTTTTCTAGAGGTGGACGATCAAATAAATATTAAGTAGTGTATTTATTAAATCACTTACACGCTTACAACATGCCTTTCATCAAAAATGAAATCAACCAGTTTTCAGGGAAAAGTCGTATGTATTATTTATTTAAAAAAATTTGCCCTGTTTTGTCGATTATGGATTACGGTTTAAATTTGCAAATGAATGATATGTTTAGTGACAAGAATTTAAAATAAATGATTTAATAGCAATTATAACTTCGGATGTCGTTACAAATATTCTTAATGCTAGCTTCAAACTGTATTAAGAAAAGTATTTTATAGTATAAATCTTGCTGCCAATTAATAAAGTGAACCATCAACCAAAAATTTTATTCGTTCAAATTTTACAAGTAAATTTGGTTCAGATTTGATGGTAATTGAAAGATGATTCGATTAATAGATAGTTTCGTCAATTTAGTTATCAGCGTGCACATAAGAACTTGCGAATTCTACTGATTCAGCAGGAGAAAAATAAAGAGTTCGTAAAAATTGCACTGAATATAGATGGTACTCTATTGTATTGATTGAACATTAGAGGATTACAACTTTGGAATAGCGTAGATTCCACAAGAAAGGTAAGGTAGTAAGGAATTCGAACGTGTATTGATTCGTGTAAAATTAGCTGATAAAAGATCATAGAAAAAACTTTGATTTAACGATAATGAGCAGAAGGACGGATTGTGAAATTTACTGATTCAACAAGATACCATAAAATATTCTGATTCATTAATAGCTTTCTCTCAAAGCGGGTGCATTAGAGCATGAACATTGCCGTTTACTAAATACAGGAGATTAGATTTTTAGATATTTTTTAACGTCAAAATATGACGTTAAGCGTTTTTAGCTTATCTAAACGTTATGTGTGCTTGTAGTTCGTCCGAGTGCTACTTTCGAGACATTAGGCTGCTGCGTCATATATATTTCAGTAGCCTGAAAAAATAATTAATTAATTAAACGTGTAAATAACTGAAATAAAGTGCTTAAATAAAAAAAGAAGAAACTTAGTGAAACTAGAAAAAAAAACCATACTGTTAAGGCGTTAAATAACTTTTAAATTTGTTCATCAATTATTTTTATTCTCCCACAACGAAAGATCTATTAATTTAATTTATGTATTTGTAAAAGTATCCTGTCTAATTGCGTCACATTTGGTATTTATCAAACAGTATGCTTTGCTTAATGTTTTTAATGTCGCGTGCCAAATGTTAGTTTTTAATTACGCTATAAATTTCAGAAAATGAAATTGTGTAGAATTGTTCATTTGCTGGGCAGCCTACACTACCACAAAATTATTAACATTTTTTTTTGCACTAAGCTTTAGTTTCACTGTAAGCAAAGTTAGTGTTTTTGTTTCTTTTGTGCGCGTCGTATATGTAATGTGATTTATTTTTTCGAGATTCAAATATCATCTCCAAAAATATTTACCTCTTAACACCATGCATTCTCCAACGAGGTTTTCCTATTAAGCTTTAGTTTCACAAAAGATCTTTCTTTTAATTATTTATTTACTTATTTTATTATTATTATTTTTTCTTTTTTTTTTTTTGTGTGTGTGTGTTTTATTCGAATAACAAGATTTATTCATTAGGTTTCAAATGGTTACTTTTAGAGGTAATGCTCTAAAAATATTCATATATAAATAGCATGCACATATCTAACATTTTTTTCTGCTATGAGTATGAAAACGTTTCAATTAGTTTGATACACGTTGTGTATAATGAGTTAATTATGAATTGTGAAGTATCATCTCTAAAAACATTAACTTCTAAATGACATTCATGTTCCTAGGATTTTTTAATACTAAGCTTTAGTTTAACTATTAGAATGTATTGATTTTTTGTGCATTTCGTTAAAATAACGTCATTTATTCATTCCATATCATACATTATCTCTAAAACTATCAGTCTGACACCTTTGTCATGGGATTGGCAAGCCGTGAGTTGAAACGAATCAATCTAATTGGAGGAAAAAAAAATTGATGCATGTGTTTCATTCATTTCTATGTGACTCTGCTTAAGATAGAGGCAAACACTTATTTGTAACAAAAAACTGACGTCCCCTTAAAACTTAAATAGGAGCACCCGTTTCCGCCTGTAAACCGGATGTTCGTCCTTCCATACCATCGGTGGTCAAAAACAATGTCTCTAAAATGCCATGCACGTGTCTGTACCTCCTCAAAATAGCTCCCATCTCGACCTCCTTCCGTCATCAATACCAAACAGCCTCGAGATCTATCAAAGTTTGGAAAACTTTCTCCGATAGCATCTTTCTCCGAAGCATATATTCACCTACCACGGCACATCTCGCCACGCTTGACGGCAACCATAACCTAGAATTCCGTTGAGCGCTCGCTCTCTGATGACATAGTATATAAATCGTCTGCATGAGAGATTCGAACTTCGATTGGCGAGAATGCATTCGTTTGGATTAATCGAAGCGCAGCCCTCAAGGACTGGAAAGCAAAAAAAAAAAAGAAGAAAAAAAGTAGAATCAGTGACTGGAACTGTTTGAATAATCAATGAAATCAGGAAACAATTAAAAACAGAATACGGGTATCGGGGTTGAAAATTGATCCATAAGTATTTCAAGGGTAATTAATTGTTTATTTGTTAGTTTTTGAACGGCCTTTGACTCATCAAGTCAGGAGGCTGATTAATAGAAGGAAAATCGTCAAAAGCTCGTTTCTAGTATTCAGAAAAACACAATACGAATACTCGACATAACCAACAAAAAAGAATGTTAGTTCAATCCATTTGAGAAAGATGAGACATTTTTATCCATAAATTTGCTCTTTATTCCCAGAAATTTTCTTTTTGACTTTTAATTTCCATATATTGGAATACGAGAAACCATTAAGTATCGTAATATGAAGTAACTTTCTAAAAAGTTTTGTTCTACTTAAAAAATAATTTGTACTTGTCACCCGCAGTATGTATAACTCAATATTTTTCAAAAACAACATTTCTTTTTTTTTACAAATTTAAATACTTCATACTGCAAATGAATTGTGTGTGTGTGTGTTTTTTCTGGATAAGCTATTCATGTATAACTTTCGACTCCTAACTTATTTTACAAGTGTGTTTTGTATGGACGTCAAATCATGTCATGATGTCCCCACCACAGATCCATCTTTTTAAAATTATCTTTCACTAGAATAATCTTCACAATTAAAATTTGAAAGAAGAAATATACTGTATACAGCTTAGTACGAATAGCTTTTACTATACAGCCTGTATTTCCTCTTTTCTCAATTTTAATTTAAATTTTATTGGCTTATTTAGCATTAACCTGAATATATTAAGATAAACTGAAATTTTTGAGTATTGTAATCAAGAAATCAACTAACTATTTTATTTCATATCTTTTAGGGCGAACCATGCTTATAGAAATAGTCTTCTAATTAAAAAAAAAAGTTTTCTTATTTTATTCCACCTTTTAAAACTAAGTTCAAAGTCCTGGTTCTTACCTATCGGTCAAAACTACGGGAAATGGCATAATATAGCATTTAGTTTCAACTGTTTGGATGTTAAAAATGGAAAAAAAATGGAACTATTCTTACATACCTGCAAGCTACAAAGTAACTCTTAGCTAGAAAATAACTAAAACTGAAAAGTACAATCATTTACTAAACTTTTTTAGTATATTCCTCCTGCTGATACTCGACGAATAGATGCTAATTTATTTATTTACAAATTTTATTGAAATATGTTAGGACGGTTTGAAGTATGCGAGTGAAACTCATAAAAATTTCAAAAGCTCTGATAGCTATTCAGACAAAAAGTCCCTCTTTTTTACAATAAAAAAAAAATCTTTTGAAGAAAAAAGCATCAATGGCTTGGCGACATCTCCACCCTTCTTTAATCGTTTTCTCTTCATTTCTGAACCACACCCTGTATCCACCTCGTTTTACACTGATCCTGCCACATCTGTTCTTTGTGAGGAGTGTCCACGTGCTGACTGAGAAAGTTTCAATAGAATTTTAAATTTTGATAAGGGAAGAAAAAATAAATGTTTGCTTTAAAAGATATCAATTTCTGGAATCGTTCACGATTTGTGCAGCTCTTTTTGTGTCGAAAATGGTATAGAGTTTTGAGAATGGCAAAATCACGAATATGAATTATTTTTCTAATTTCAACAATAAAAGCGTTGCTATTTCAGAAGAATGTATAATACATATCATCTAAAATGAATGTTTCAGTTTTGAGAACAATGTTTTCTACTCTGTTTTACAGAAGATTGCTGATTTTTTTTTTCTTTTTTTTTTTGAATTAAAATTTATGAGCACTTTATAGTTATTATGTTTATAGTATAAACATCTTGAAAAGTTTTCATAATATAGCTATCTTATGAATTGATTTTTTAAAGCGTCATTTTTAAAACAAATGCATATAATTTATTTTTCTTTAGTAAAAATGATATTGTTGTCATTTTTATTTCTTTTCCCTTTTAATTTTATTGTGTATAATTATGAGCACAAATAAGAAGAGAACTTATGAGGACTAGTTCACGGCTTTAAAACGGTAGCTGAGCTCGTTCTAGTAAGTTTTACGCAGTTTTACTGAAACGGAGAAACGGGTGCTTCAAACAATTTACTTATTTCGGATTGGTTTTAGATTTGCAAACTGCTCTTCCAACGCTCCAGTCAAAGCCATTTCCTTGGTTATCCTGAACACGTGGTACCAGTGACGTATCCAAAAATTAATTTTGGGGTGCATATTGTCATTGTAACATTTTTTTTTTTTTTCGGATTAGCATTTGAAAAAAAGTTAAGCATATATCAAATTAGTCACATTTGTTTTACTTATCAATCTTCAAGAAATAATGTAATTTGTATCAAGTAACAAAACAAATATAGTTAAAACAAGTATTATTTAAACAAAGCGAGGAAAATATCATAAGATGAAAAACTTTTATTTACAAGAATAAAGAAGTCTACATTATGTTTGGAAGAAAAAAGAGATAAAAATACTTAATTTAATGGAAAAGAGGTTACAATTAGAGCGTGGGGTAAATACAGCCTCATAAGTGGATATGCAATTGCAAATTTGTGCTTTTTGGGTTGGAATTTAGTTGCATATAATTCCGTAAAATGGCTTTAAAAATGTACGTTACTGCTATTTTCAGGACTTAGAAGTTTTTTTGTATGAAGAAGCTATTTTACTAAATATTTTGTGTTTCATAAGGATAGAAATATCGGGCTACCCAAGGAAAGCCATTTAGTGGAAATGAGTACCGCCCCGTCCAGCTTTCAATAAGAATAGAAAAAAAATATTTACTCAAACATCCTCAATTAGAATCATTTTGCGAGAGAATATTCTATACAATAATATTTATATCCTTATTAACAAGGTGAAAAATAGAAAGGTCAGTGTTTTTATGTTCAAGTGTAACAACTTTTCTCTACGTAAGTTTAAAAAATATTAGCATTACCTTTTTTAATTTCAGGCAGTATTTATTGCATATTTTCATGCGTCTTTTAATACTTTTATTACATATAGTCCGGGTCATAAGTAAAACTTTAAAAATTTTCCTGAAAGTTTCCGTTTCGAGAAAAAATCTTGGGGGGGGGACACATATCTGTCTCTCTGCACTTCCCCCACTCCACTGCGTGGTACCACGAAATGAAGGGTGGAGTCAGTGATCTATGAACAAATTATTCTCGGTATTGAAGAATTAATGACAAAAATGAAGAATATCTCAGCAGTTTCATAGATGAGGAGAGCACGGATAAAGATAGAGAAGAGAACGACCACACCCTTAACTTGAACCATCTGTGCCCCTCATCCTCCAGCAACAATCAATTTCGATCCATTACGATGCTCATATTTGCTCAGTTTCGTGATCATACAAGTTAGAAATTTTATTACTGGTCTATGTGCTTAAGGCGGAATCAATCAGGACCAGTGAGGGACTTTTAAGAATTAAGGTTCTTTGTCTAATGGGATTATTTTTCCACCAGGACACCATTTGCAAATGTCAAGAAGAATCTAAGGTTTAACAATTAAAAGGTACATAACCAAACGCATTGATATTTTCAAAATACTTACTTTTCAATACTCTGCCACAGTTCAAAACATTGTACAAATTTGTTTCATGCAATCAACAGAAAAGTGATGAATTTTTAGTTTAGATGACCTAAGTACAAAGTTATTGATAATTGCTAAATAATTACTATCGATAAGATTCAAAACAAAGAACATTGTATGAAAGTCTTTACAGAAATTTCTATGAGACCATATAAGTAAATTGCCATAAGGTAAACTAAATGATTGTGAGTAATAAAATAAAACACGACTAATCAATATTACCTATAAAAAGTATCATATATCATTATTATATCTGTGGCTTGGCTCTAAAAGGGCCTAAGTCAAAAATGTTAATTTCGAGAAAAGGGCGATGAAATATATTTGAGATTTTTTAGAATGCTATAATTTTCTTATATTAAGATTCCCGATATTATTTTTTGGTATTTGTTTATTGTTAGTATAAAGAAACATTATTTATCATATGAAATTTTTTATATATTATATAAATTATATATTATATATATAAATATATAATATATATAATAATTTATATAATAGAATATATATATATATTATTATATATTATATAGACATTGGCCTTTGTAGAATTAGAGTTTTTACTAAATTGGAAACTTTTGGTGTAAATAACACAGAATGTGAAAAAATTGACATTGGCCCTTTTAGAACCAAGCCACAGATATATTTGACGTCTTCTTCTACATCTGATTTTTAAGCCTTGGTATCATAAGGTATTGCATGACTTTACTAGCTTGATCTTTCTATGAAATGTCCAGAGTACTGTTCAATATTGTGAAATAGTGTGTTGCCTTTTATACCTGACATATAATTTGTGGGTGAACTTTAACTGCTCCAGAAATTGAAATGAACTCATTTTAAATTAGGAAGGACATATAAGCGGCTGGAGTAAATTTACTCCTTTTTCATTCCCTTGGTACTTTTCTCCAACAACTCCTACCTTTTAGAGTGAGCCTTTATACTTGCATAGAGTTGCTCATTTAAACACCTTTGGCTTTAAAATCAATCTGCAATAATGTACAATTTGAAAAAGTTGCATCTGATTGCACCCCTATCTCCCTTTTGGTGGCTATGAAAAACCCTTTTCTGTTTAGCCCAGGACCTGGACAATGTCAGTTATTTTAACAACTTTAACTTTGAAATTGATGTGAAGTAAAGGACGATTTTGAAAAAGATGCCTTTGATTGCATTCCATACCCTCTCTATGCCCACGACAAGTCTTATTCTGTTTAGGTCTGCATTTAAACAATGTCAATTATTCTATGAAATGGATATGTTGTAAAATGTTTTAAAGTGTTTAAGTCCCATGGCTATACAGCCAACCTCGGGTCTATTTTAAATAAATAAGAAACAAAATGGGGTCGACCAGCATTCAAAGCAGCAAACTTTTATGCCAGCAATTTACGACTGTCGTAAATTTCTGCTATAAATGTTTTCACGATATAGATTTACACCAGCAATTTATTGCAACCTTGGACATGATGAAAGAGCAGACTTGTCTATTGGCCTACAGGGCTCGGACAGTCAATCGGGAAGGCGTGCCCCTTCCTGGATTTGTTCTTCGCTCCGTTTCCTGCCTCCTTTTCATGAGTCAGTCGTTCCACAGAGGGCTGTTTCATTCCGATATTAGTTCTCTTTTTGTAAGCGATCCGTGTTGCCCTTTTTGAGGTCGCTTTGTTGGACACGCACAAAAACACAACTCGCCTGGGAGTAGGTGTGAGATACTTTTCTTTTTTTCTTCTTCCCGGCCGACACGTTTGTTTGTCCTGCCGAAAACTGCGTGAATGGGAGGATTTGTTCCACGGACTAATAATACCTGTTCCATGATTTGTCCGTCTGGCAGGTTTGTCTGTGCGACGCTTTTTGGATGATGTCAATAGCCGGGGAGGTGTCTGTTTATGGTGAAAGGAAATGGAGAGACATGCAAAACTGAAATTTTCGTTTAGATTAATGAAGCTTGGCATTGTTCTCTTTTGTGTTGTTGTTATTTTAGATTTGTTCTGAGGGCTATTGACTTTTGGATGATAAATGAGAGAGAAGTTAGTTAATTAGAACTGAAAGCACTACAAAAATATTGGTTTTGGAAATAAAAACCTCTATTTATTTTCTCCTCTTTTCCTGTCCAATTAGAAAAAAGGTGCTCCAAAAATGATTATTCTGATGGTTGTTAAAAATCTGTTTTCAGAAAGATTCAATTGCATTTGTGCGCAGAGCCGGATTTATGTATCTCACGTCCATGGACCCGAAAACTTGCATAGTCCTAATTCAAGGAAATTTTCGAAAAGTAAAAAATTACAATTTATGATTTAAAAAAAATGTGAGGGATAGGAGGTTTGAGCTCCCTCTCGATTTTTTTGAAAATTGAAGATTCTTTTAGAATATCTTTCATGATATTGGAATCGATGTTTCTCTTGGAAACTTTCTAAAATTGAAAGTTTTAAATTGAATTATACGCTATCTTTGATGACATTAAGGAGATGGGGTAGAGTCGAGAAATCTCTCCAAAACAGTTTCGACAACGTAACTTTAGGTCATGTTTGAAAAAGGGGATGGGGCTACCTTCGGAAACTAAAAACTGCGTGAATGGGAGGATTTGTTCCACGGACTAATAATACCTGTGCCATGATTTGTCCGTCTGACATGTCTGTGCGACGCTTTTTGGACGATGTCAATAGCCGGGGAGGTGTTTGAAAGGAAATGGAAAGACATGCAAAACTGACATTTTCGTTTAGATTAATGAGGCTTGGCATTGTTCTCTTCTGTTTTCTTGTTTTATGAGATGAATTCTGAGTGCTATTGACTTTCAGAAGATAAATGAGAGAAAGGTTCGTTAATTGGAGCTGAAAGCACTACAAAAATATTGGTTTTGGAAAACAAAAACACTTCTATTTGTTTTCTCACCTTTTCCTTCCCAATTAGGAAAATGATGCTCTAGAAATAGTAGTTCAGATTATAATAGTTGAAAACCTGATTTTAGATAGATTTAATTGCGTTTGTGCAAAAGTTTTCAGGGAATCAATGGGGAATATCGTTTAGAGGATTCCCTTTACTACTTTCCATAACAAAAATTCAGTGTATAAGACTTTATTTTATTCATTTTTTTTTTTTTTGTCATTTTACATGGCTTTTCTTTAAACGACTGCAAAACACATCAGAAAGAAATATGGATCTATGATTCTTCCTCAAATAAAAATGAATAATCAAAAAGCTTCTGTACTTCTTTGGATAGAAATTATGCCGCGTGAATAACTTATAAAATAATTAATTAAATAAAAATAAATAAATCAGCTAGCTATGGGAAGAAAACGTTGGCTTTATACAAACTAGCAGATTGCCAAATTTTTGCATTAACTCATATTTTATTGTTTAAAATGTTTTTAAAATGAGAATGCAGCAATATCTAACAATAAGATTTATTTGTTTAAATTTTCAACCAAATAAAAAAGTGAATTAATCAACGACACCCACTGAAGATGACCGCCGCAGTTGCGATCGAAACGTATGGATTAAAGCCATTCAGACCACGGCACAACAGCCCGGAATCCTTAACTAATATTAACTAATATATACATAAAAAAGTGTTTATTAGGAGAATTCAGAAGTGCAATTCGATTTATAGAAATTCATAATATAATTAGAAACCTTTTTACTGACATACTTTTAAAATATATTTAAATTATACAAAAGAAAGAGAGGAGAGGAGGGACACCCTGGGCAAGAATCTAATCCATAACCTCAGGCATAGTATTTCCATCGTCTGGACAACAAAGACGCAGGAAAACTTAAGGAACCACACTGTAAAAAATAGATGTTGTTTTTACCGTATAATACAGCTAATTTTAAAGTAATTTTACAGTAATAAATAGTAAAATTGCTAATTTTGAAATAGTAAACTAAAACTGCTAGTTTACTGTAATAAACTAAAATTGCTAGTTTCAGTTTATTACAGTGCATTTAACAATTTTAAGCTGAAACCTCTGCTGCCAGTATTATACTGTTGCTTTTACAGTATAATACAGCAAATTTACGGTAAAATAGCTAATTTTCACAGTAATAAAGTGTAAAATCTTCTTTTACAGTGATAAACTGTGACTTTTACAGTCACTTTTATAGTGATAAACTGTAAAGTAGCTAGTTTTACAGTTCATTATTGTGCTTTTACAGTTTTAAACTGGAACCTCTGTTGCCAGTATTATACTGTAAAAAAATCTTCATTTTGCAGGGCATATTGAAGAAAAAAAAAACAGTAGAAAAATCGCATGTTTACTGAAGTGCGCCAGTTTTCTGGTAGAGCTACCCTATCCCCTCCCTGCTTAGCAGATTATACTTTTCTAATTAGAGGTTCTAAAATGTTTCTCCTGAAAGCACAGGTTATGCCACTCAAACTTATATTTTCCAATCGAACGAGTCACAAGTGCATACTCTGCAGCTTCTAACCTTACAAGTAATCCTCTTACGAAACTAACAATCCTCACTCTTTTCTTTTCATAAGCATAAATGAATACCCCGAAAAGATTAATAGGTATTCAAAGCAACTTAAGAGATTGCCTAAGGCTCCTTTTCGGTGTAACAGTAGAATAGTTAAGTACTCTGGTTCAAATTATGACGTCTTGACAATTACTAAAGAAATAAAGCACTGTATGGTAAGTATTTTACCTCTGTGCATGGCCTGCTGTACAATTTGTTAATTCTAACGAAAATGAGGCACAAACTTGAAACGAAACAATGCACGAGTTGTTTTGTGACGCACTGCACGCTTTATGCACTGAATTTTAAAATGATTTGGAAATTGTTTAGTTTCTTTAAACAGCTAAAGGTTGACTTGATTTCTTTCTTTTTTCCCCTTGCTTCCGTGCTAATGCTTAGTTTACCAATGGTACTGAATCAATTATAAAGCCTTCTTCGAGCAAAATTTTAAGAAGTTTCAAAGCCTTCTTAGTTTTAATTCAGAATCTTTACGTTGCTCGTTTTCATGAACAAATCAATGTTCCGTTCTTGGTTTTGTTAAAATGCGTGTTGTGCTGTGCCAGTTTAGATTTCCTTCTAGTCTTGTAATAGAAATTTCAAAATTGAAGTCTTTAGTTCAAATCACTTGTTACTATCAAAAAAAAAAAAAAAATCGTACCCAATACTTAATGTGGTAGTTCGACAGTACTAATTGTCGAACATACAAAATATTTTTGCCATTTAGTTTAATGTAGTTAAAAATTAATTACTATAACCTTCACCTAAGAACAAAAATCATCGCTCTTTTGAATCTTGTTTTAGTTTTTAGTTGGATGCGTTTAAAATAATTAACTAGTAATTTTCAAAATCAATTAATAAATACATGAGCTGGATGCTAGTTTATTAACAACATTAACTATTGTTTAGGGAATGACTATTTTGATCTTTAATGTATCATAAGTTTTGTGATAGAGTAAGGGATTTTTTTAATAATTGAAACTATTAATTGGCGATGTAAATAATATGCGTCAACTTTTTTAAAAAATAGTTCACGCGGTGTTGTGGGTTTTGATTGGACATATACGTCTGTAGGGTTAATTAACCTGTCAAAATTTCATTATTTTCAAGAAAAAAGTCGCGAAAAGGACTTTTTTATTCAATAAAATTACATAAATAAAGGTATTTGTATAATACGCGTAAAAGTATTCAGATTTGATTCTTGGGATTTTTTTTAGCTTCCACTCTGTGCGGTCTACTTAAAAATCTTACAGGCACGAGATATATACAAAATTCGATTGCAGTGAACTCTCACTTATACACCGTCTCATTTATGCGCCTTTTTCACTTATACGACGATTTTATATGGTCCCAGCACATTCCATAGCAAAATAATGATAGTATCATTCATTTATGCGTCACTCAAAAGATGAATATTTCACTTATGCGCCGAATTTTCCCTAAAATGTTTGAAAAAATTATTTATTTTCTGTAAAAAATAAGCATTTTTCTTCACTTTCCTCTTTAATCTTTCACCTTTATTGCTCACGGAAGGCATTTTCTCCGCATGAACTAGAGTTCAGAGAGGACAATTTCTTATTATGGATCGTTTTAAAGGGAACTGTTTGTAATTATGTATGCTACAATTTTTGTTTTCTCTTTAGGGTCATTCCATAGTGACTAACGTAACATTCAGAGCTGATTTTGTAATTTTTCTTACTTGTAACTTAACGGGAAAAAAATATTTTTTAGTTATGCTGGTGGATTTGCAATGTACATGGTATCTATGTATCATTTATGCTGAGAATTTGAAACAAAATTACTGACAGTAGATATTTTTTCAACCAAAATAGCAGCGTGACTAACGTAACATTTTTGCAAACCTGAAAATGAATGCTCATGTTGTGAGGAAAACATTTCTCAAAGTTAAGCAAGTGTTAAAAATTGAATGATATATTTGAAAAAATGTGTAAAGTTGGCTTTTAAAAACATAAAACACATTTATTAAATCTTAATTTTTTTTTTAGTCTTCAGTGCCACTTTTACTCAAGATGGAGTGTAACTAACGTAACGTGACTAACATAACCATCGAATAACAAGCAGTAAACACACTACAAACTATTTATTATGGCTAATCTGTGATAGTTACAATACTTTTTCATTTTTTTTAAAACTTCTTATGTTGTATGATTTTTATTTATTTATTTATTTATTTATTTTTGACACTTATTTCACTTCGGTATTTTTTTTTCTTCGGCTGAGGTTGACATTTCTATGGAATGACCCTTTACCATTGTAGTTACGTTACAGTAATTGCTTAGCCGTAGTAATATGTCCCTTGTCTATAGAAGGATTCTTATTCATTCTATCATTAGAGCCTATGCTGCGTTTTAGTCCTTTAAATAGGCTTGTTCACTTATACGTCTCTCTCACTCATGCGCCTTTTTCTGTTGGTCCCTTGGGCCGGCGCATAAGTGAGAGTTCACTGTATTTATTATTCAACTCAAGACTGTCTGGATAATTAATGATATTTTATGTATTTACTCTTTTATTAAAAAGAAGTCTTGAATATAAAAATAGAAGCATAACAGTTTAAATGGAGATGTGAAGATGCGTTGAAAATATTAGCAATATTTTCAAAATAAAACTATGAGGCAGTTTTTAAGCAATTCAAATATTAAGATTCTGATGTCTTAAAAACAGGGAAAAAATATAATTTATAAATAATTTTATTTTATAATTTATAAAATAAATTCTGAACTTAGTGGACGCCCATATTCGTAGTCCTTTTAAAAAGGGTTAACCGATATTATAACTCCCATTCACGCCATCACAAATACGATTAGACTAGACATGTTTTTCAGGACAACTCCGATGTTTCACGAAATTATGAAGATAATACAATTGAGAAATTCCAAGGGTAATTGACTGTTTTTAAAGCAAAAAAAAAAAAAGTATTGCGTAACATTCAAAGCAAAATATGCATCACACAGGTGAACTTTTTCCCTGGATTATTATACTTCTTAAGTTTTGTTCAAGGGTATGATTGCAATCCATATAAACATTGTGGACGATATTTAAAAACTGTTAAAAGCACATGTCCGTCAATTAGTAACCCTGTTATTAACATTTTTAGAAAAACCATCCAAAGATATTTTAGGAACTCACTAATCATTAAATTCAGTTTTAAAGGTACAATAATCCAAGAGAAAATATCATTTTTCCGATGCATGGTTTGCGTTGAATGTTACAAAATAGCTATTGTTTTGCGTTTTAATTGACTGCTATCCGTAGAATGTCCCGTCCTTTAAAAATCGCGGTTGTTTACATAAGCTTCAAGTTCGTTAATATATCCAAGCCTTGGAATGTCAACAAGTCCACTCGCAAAACCACGCAAGGCAATAACGTGCAGAGAGAAACAATATTTCGCTCCAGACAAAGAGCTGACGGAAAGACGGAAATGCCGTTTAATGAATTTTTGTGTTACCTCTTAACTTTTTCTATTACTTGAGCGGAAAGCGCTCATTAGCGAAAACCGTAATAGTTTCTGGAATGTGTTTAAAAAGAACACTGTCGCGGCAAGAGGACACTCTGCACCTCGGAAAATGACATGTTAATGAAGGGATTTGAAGCTCTCGGCCGCCATTTTGTTGTGGATGGTGGGCGGTTTGCGAAGTGAAAATGCTTGTGGTGGGGGAGGATGAAGGGTTTTTGTAATTTTATGTGGTTAGTTATAAACCCGTACGCAATTTAGCAGCGTGGTATTTTACGTTTTCTTCCTCTTTTTATAAGCAAAATAAAGGTTCATTGAAAACTAACTATCAAGTGTTTAAATTCCAACTTCATTCGCTTTAATTTTGAACCGCACCGCAATCTTACTTCATTACCTGAGAAAAAATTTTGAACAATTTCTGGTGGATTAGATTTTTGAGCTGTTTCAGAGTGAAATAGACATGCTAATTTTGAAACTACCACATC
Organism: Uloborus plumipes; assembly: GCA_038373865.1. NCBI lineage: Eukaryota > Metazoa > Arthropoda > Arachnida > Araneae > Uloboridae > Uloborus > Uloborus plumipes. Next base: position 32,194 of record JAXGGA010007799.1, on the reverse strand, counting down.
TGTTCTTTTCTCTATATCTTTTTATGTCAATGCTACCCATGTGACCACCTTCCGCGGAAGAGCGTAGATCACAGGAAACCCTACTGCTCTTCTATTGGCTGATTTAAAACTTTTTAAATTGAAAATAAAGTTTTTTTTCCCCAAAATATTATTATTATTTGAAATTCGTAATTGAAAAAGCGTTTGATTTTTTTTTTTTTTTGCATCAGATTTTTTTAGCTAATTGATTATTGGTTCCATCAACTAATTTATTGATTGATTGTATGATCTTTATTATTTAGACATCGAAAAATGTAAAATATTATATTGATTTAACCATACAAAATTGTTGCTGAGCTTCAGCAAACGCTTAGCTGTTGCATTGCAAATTATCTATAATTTGCAGTTTTCTAGGTAATTTAAAAAAAGGAAACAATTAAATAAACCCTAGTTAACTGCTCCTTAACATTCTGCAGAATAATTGATTTCTGCACTTTAGCCGTAAAGCAAACATGATTTAATCAAGGTACATAGAAGATTGGGTTTTTATTATATTCTTGCATAAATAAGAAAGCATTTCCAGCAAATACAGAACAATTTAGTTGAAAACCCAGAGACCAGGGGCGGATACAAGGGAGGGGCAATGGGGCGATTGCCCCTCCCTTGTTGATGGACTTTTCGCTGGTATTTTTTCGCTATTGAAGTCCAAAAAACGTAATTTTGGACGATTTTTAATGATTTCCGGGGGCTCTCCTCCAGAAATATTTCGAAATTGAAGTCTGAAATCTTTCTGATTTTTTAATCAATATACAAAGAAAAAGTAAGTAATAAAAATCGATCGCCTCTCCTCTGAAAAGTTTCTAGATCCGCCTTTGCCAGAGACTGCAGTTTCGCTTCTATTCTGTGCTCGTTTGTCAGGAATAGCATAACCAAACTGTAATTAGCATTGTTTAAATGAATGTTCTATCATTCTAGTGAACAAAATTCTATGATCCACTGTAAAAAAAAAGTTCGCTGATTTATCTTGTTCGGTTATGTGTCACATACGCCAATGAAACAGTATTGATTGACAGTAAATCCATGTAGGCGCTCTATCGCATTCTAACAAGATCAAACACCCGCATCGTGAGTCAAATATTATTCTGTCTGGGCGTTAAAGGAAGCTGTAGAAGTGGAAGCTTTGGTGAGGGCATCCCCAAGGTTTCCTCTAACTATGGAGCAGCTTTTTTGTAGAGTCAACATAAATGGGTGCTTGTTAAAGAACCCTTGTAGTTGTTAGATTTTCGTTGTTTATTTCCGTGTCTGCGAGTAAAGTTGCCGTTATTAACTGATAAAGAGTTGTTTTTTTTTTTTTCGCTTTAAAACACAACGATGCAAATAAAAGTTAGGAACATAAAAATTAACTAATATGCTTACTGATTCACTTAGTGATATAACTATCGTGAATTTTAAGTATTCTAATGACTGGCGGAAATGCGGTGTTTGGAATTAAAATAAAATTTTAACTAATCTGTATCAGCTTTATGTATAAAAAGTTTTTGTAATCAGTATTTTTGAAAGCAGAAAGGGAAGTTTAGAACAGTTATTACCATGTTTTATAATGGTGAACAAATAGAATAAATCTTTATGTTAATTAATCAAATCGTTCTTTCTCTCTCCCTCTCTCTTTTTTTCTTAAATCATAATTTATAATAGAAATTAACAGAAATGTAAGATGATATCGAAAGTATTTATTTTATTTATTTATTTATTTATTTTTCAAAATTTGTTGACTAATTTTAATTTGGTAGTATCCATTTTTAAAGCTGCTTTCTAACAAGATTCGTCTAACTACGTATTTAACAGCTTAAAATGCAAATTACATTGACTAGATTAACAATCATTTCTTCTCTTGTACAACCTTTTTGAGCCAGAGTGCAAGAACGTTGTATAGGAGTTAGAGTTTTATCCAGCTGGTTTAGATGTTCTATAAACTGCCAACACTGAAAAAAAAAAATTAATGCAGTTTACAACAGAGATTTGAATTAACCCCAATGAGCAGTGAAAAAGAAAAGGGAGGGAGGGTGAGGTGCTGTTATTTGTTTACACTGAAATCAAATTCAAATATTTGGAGAACCGAAGTATTATACTGTTGGAAGGTTCAATGGAATATTTTTCGAAATGATAATTTTTAATTACATTGCGATTTAAAATCAAGTTTCTCACGGAAATAATTATTTCGTGTAACCTTTACGAATTATTGATGTAGTAGGCGTAAAACATGATATGTCACTTGAAAATTCACAAAAAGCAGTAACCTAATTTTAATATAATGGTTCAGGTTTTATAACTGTAGAGTAACTTTTAAAATGACTCGATAAACCACTCTCAATTACATTTTTGCAGTTCAAAGCATGTAACTATATTGCTAAGATTTGCTACATTGCTACCTTTTAGGTGTTTCATTTGTCATGATAACGTTCATAAAGGATCGAGTTACAAAGCAATAGATGACAAGTTATTGAGATTTCGAGTTATTATCAAACATTTAACTTAAAATGCATGCTGAATTTTTATCTCTTTATGAAGCGAGGTAAAAGATCTTGGCATGAATTCAAATACAAAGAATGAGGTTCATGAACTAGCTCAGCTCCTCAGCATCCTCCATATTAATAAACATAAATAACTGAATCATATGCCCCATTACTCTACCCAGCTCAAGACTGTTTGAGCATTTTAAGCCTAGAAGGATAAACCGATCCATTCAATAACCTAGCAGGACCTATACAAATAAATTAATGCATCTATTAACACTTCAACCCGAATTTTTCTTTCGAAGCCTTTGCACACAGAGCTTTTACATAGCGGACATGATGCCCCCGGTGGGGAGTCGGACTCGTAACCGCCGGGTCCCGGGTTCGATAGTAGCGATCAAAGATACACACTCTTCATTGATGGTGGTAATAGGGACGTTAAAAATGCTCGTGGTTGCAAAGTCCCCCAAATGAATCGATCCCTCTGGGGGTACTGGACCAAGTGTTTGCTCGGGTCCTGGTGTGGATAAAAGAAAACAGAGCGCTCTTCAGGCCCCATTCAACCGGTTAGACCACGAGTTGTGGTAGGTACAAGGGGCCCAGGAGTAAAAAAAGCCTTTACATAGATACACAGTAAAAAATGCAATTTTGAAATTTACACTATAATGCAGCTAATTTTGTAGTAAAAAACGTAAAAATTGCTTATTTTACAGTCATAAACTGTAAAATTGTTACTTTTACAGTACTAAACTGTAAAACTATCAATTTTACTGTAATAAACTGTAAAATTGCTAATTTAACAGTTTATTACGGCGCATTTTATAGTTTTAAACTGGAACCCCTGCTGCCTGTTATTATACTGTTGCTTTTACAGTATAATACAGCTAAATATTACAGCAATAAATTGTAAAATTGCTAACTTTACAGTAAGAAACTATAATTGCTAGTTTTACAGTTTATCACTGTGAAATTTAACGGTTTTAAATTGGAACCTCAGCTGCCAGTATTATACTGTAAAAACAACAGTTCATTTTTTTGAAGTGTAGAGATGTGTATAGAAAGCAATGCAATGAAACAATCGTTTTTCTCTCTCTCCAGGTCCTAGAGCAGGAGAAGCACCTGTTGCGTCGCAAGCTCGACTCCCTGGTGGGCGACTATGATAGTCGCATCGCCGAGTTGACGTCCGACGTGGAGCAACTGCAGCGGGAGCTGGAGGAGCAGTCGCAACTGCAGAGGAACAGCGAGAGGGAGAAGCAGGGACTGCTCAGGGAGCTGCAGGAGCAGAACCAGCGACTCACCGCGCAGGTCAAGCAGGTGAGGAGAGCACTTCCTTTTCATCGCGTGTGCAAAATCTTAAGGTATGCGAATACCCTAATTTAAAAAATAAAAGAAAAAACTCCTCAGAGCCTACGCACCAAACTAGAAGCTTCTACGAATACCGTTTTTCAGTTATAGACATACATACGCACATATATACATACATACATACGCACATATATACATACATACATACATACGCACATACATACGTACATACAGACGTCACGAGAAAACTCGTCGTAATTAAGTCGGGGATGGTCGAAAAGGATTTTTCGGCTGTTTATATGTTGTCAGGTACATAAGCATGTGCTGACTGGTCAAACTACTCAAAAACTATTCAATATTCAACCGGTGGTGAGCAAAATCAAAATTCAGACCGAAATTTGAGTGATTTATTTATTTATTTATTTATTTATTTATTTTTTTTTTTTGTGATCAAAATACTTCCTTTATTGCGCAAAAGGAAGTAACAAGAAGTTCTGTCAAGAACTAAACGAGCCTACTTTCCCGTACATCGACATCGGCATTCTAGCATCTGATCATTATTCTCTTGATCATCTGAGACTAAACATTATGTCAAACATACCTTTTTAGCACTTAAAGCTGATTTCTAAAAGCAAAATATACCCCTCTCATCAGATGAAATAGAGACATAAAAAGTAAATAAATGAATAAATGAAGTTTTGTCGCACCTTTTAAAGAATGTAACTGTTACAGTTCTTCCGTAGAAAAATTCCTCAATCGTTTTCAAAAAAAAAATTAAAAGTACAAAGTACATCAAAACACATTTTATCAAAGAAAGGAAAAAAAAACTCGTCCGTCGATAAAATGTCTCGATTTTCACTTTTAAACCGTTGCCAGTTGTTAAATATAAATAAAGAATAAAATGCCCTCGTGAATGAAACACTTTTGCTACAAAAAAAAAATCGTCTGCCAAAAAAATAATAGTAATAAATAAAATAACACAAATGAATAAATAAACAAAAAATCGTCTGCACAGTCAGTCATTTTTTTCTGAGCCTGCATTTCCGCCATGTTTGTGGAGTCGGAGTCGGAATCAGAGTCCTCACAGAAGATTATTCAGAAAAGTACTTTACAAACATTATTTATCAAAACCATTTTTTTACAAAGTTAGTTTGAAGGAAATCCGACTTTAAGTTCCAGGATCAACATTCAACTTAAATTCCCCGTAGGCGCTAATGTTAAATTTTTTTCTGAACGGTTCAATATTGAACGAAAAATGGTTCAAACCAAAAAGCGAAATAAGGGAATGAACCTCTACGAGATCTTTCAAACAAAAAAAAAGTTTATTCCATTCGGATGGTTCACTCAGAAGTTATTAGGTGGGGAAAGGTTGCTTGAACGGTTCAATGTTGAACGAAAAAATGTTCAAATTGAAAATTTAAATACTGTAATGAAGTATCCTTGCTGAGATCCTTCGAACAAAAAAAAAAGTTTATTTAAATCGGACTGTTCACTCAAAAATTATTAGGGGTGACAGCTTGCTTGAGCAGTTCAATGTTGAACGAAAAATTGTTCAAATCAGAAATGTAAATACGGGAATGAAGTATCTTTGATAAGATCTTTCGAACAAAAAAAAGTTTGTTGAAATCGGACTGTTCACTCAAAAGTTAGCATCGCGGGACAGGTTGTTTGAACGGTTCAAAGTTGAACCAAAAATTGTTCAAATCGAAAAATCAAATATAGGAATGAGTTGTACTCGCCGAAATCTTTCCAACAAAAAAAAGTTTGTTCAAATCGGAATGTTCATTCAAAAGTTATTAGGGGGGGAAAGGTTGCTTGAACGGTTCAATGTTGAACCAAAATTGTTCAAATCGAAAAATCAAATATGGGAATGAGTTGTAATCGCCGAGATCTATCCAACAAAAAAAAGTTTGTTCAAATCGGAATGTTCATTCAAAAGTTATTAGGGGGGAAAGGTTGCTTGAACGGTTCAATGTTGAACGAAAAATTGTTCAAATCGAAAATGTAGATACAGGAATGAAGTATCCTTGAAAAGATCTTTCGAACAAAAAAAAAGTTTGTTCAAATCGGACTGTTAACTAAAAAGTTAGCATCGCAAAGGTAAAATAAAATTACCGCAGATTTGAAACTCAATATTTTTGCAAAACGGCTACGAAGGTAACAAAACTTTCAATTCAGTGCCAATTACTCTTTCCTATTACCAGAAAAAGCTGGAAACATAATCTATATTGGATTTCAACTTACCAGAGGAATACTATAAAAGCAAAAAATCCATAAAAATTGGTGTGGCTCGAAAAATTAGTTTATGGCTAAAATGGCGACATAGTCTATTTCTCAACTCCTGAAATATCCCTTAATGTTGCGAAGTTAATCAAACTTTCAACCAAAAGGGGTCAAAATATGCTAGAAAGCGAATTTAAACATTTAAAAGAAGTTAAAAAGATAGACGCAATAAAAAGGGACCACATTTTGGAAACATTTTTGTTGAAAATCCATCTTATAATATCCATCCATCATGTAATCCATCCATAAATTTTATGGTACATTTCTTGGAAATTTGAATTTGATTCTTCATTGCTAGTGGTCACCAAGCAAGGGCGGATACTAGGGAGGGGCGATGGAGGCGATCGCCCCTCCCTTGAGGGACTCTTCTCTAGCAGGTTTTAGATTTTGAAGTTCTAAAAAGGCAATTTTAGTTGATTTCCGATGATATTGAGGGAAAGGGTGGGGATTCGGGGCTATGATCTGGAAGTTTTTCGAAATAAAGAGCAAAAACATTTGTAATCAACATCTGTTAACAAGGATGCGTGGCGAAAAAAAAATGGGCAAGTAATATATAAAAAAATCAATCGCCCCTCCCTTGGAACATTTCTGGATCCGCCCTTGTCACCAAGATATTAGGACTCAAAGGGACAAAAGAAATTAGGGTTGCTTTAATGACGAAAATTTTGTACCAAATAAGTTGCTAAATTGGAATATTTTTGCACTAAATACTAAAACTGAACATTTCCTGCTTACATTTAAGGATTTTTTCTCCTTCCGTAAGCGAAATCAAATTTGATTCGCCACCGCTATAGGATTTTTTTCCGCAAGAAAAAAAGAATTTTTTTTTTCTAAATATGTACAAAGTGTGGTAGATTTTCACTTTTACCTGTAGACATTATTTCTTGTTTTGAACTTGTTTCTATTTATTTTTATTTAAGACAAGAATTAAATGCAAATCCAGAACAAACAATTTGAGAATTAAACAAATCAAGAATATTTTTCCGTCCAAATTAACTTTCCTTTTTTTTTTCTTTTTCTTTCCTTTTTCTTTTCTTTTTTTTTCTGACACGGAAAACCCATGTAATGCCGCTTAGATCCAGACAATAATTGTGAAGAATCTTCTTTCATCAATTCTACAATATAATATAGAGCGATTCCATACCAAATCACCGAATGGGGGTCGCACGACCGACTCGGATTTTTTTTTAATTTGGTACACAGATTGATGGTATAGAGGTATGAAAAAGCCCAAATGGAAAGTTACCTGCTCCACTTATTTTCTGAGATACATGCCCTCAAAGTTTGTACGCCACGTCAAAATACTAAAAAAGTGATGTTATTTAATCATTTTTTATAAAAAATCGTACTCATGCAAAATAAAAGTGTTAGATATCTATGGAAACTAGTTACTCCAGGCATTCTGAAAAAAAATACTAGAGCGTTCATAATGAAAATTGCCAAGGTACAGGGCTCTTTGAAGTTGTCACCACAAAAACTTGATTTTGCAGATTTTGCTAAAATTCAGGCATTTATTACAAAAAAAGGCAAACAAAACCAAAGGTTTTCTCACTTTTGGTAGTGTACAGGTCCTCCCTGTAAATTGCTACGCAGTAAATTTTTTGGGTTTCTCACTCCTTCTTGGAAATATTTTAGCTTAAAAATAAGCCATAAGGCAAAAAATGCGTTTTTGGCCATCTTGGCAGCCATTTTTCTCATAAAGGGGGAGCAGTAGAAACTTTAATTTTTTTTTTAAACAAGCCACTGATATGTTAGCTATTCACAGGAAAAGAGTTTACTTTTGGTTATTTCTCCCATTAAGAGATATCCTGCTGACAGTATGTGCATGTTTTTCGCGACGACCATATGCTTTTGTTCCCCCTCTCATGGACTTAAAATTAATTACACCAAAAAATAATTATATATTTATTATTAGCTGTATTATCTACTCAATATGTCATGAAATTTAATTTATTAAATCATTGAACAATAAATTAGATAATTGATGAAAAAAAGAAAAATTATTTCTCTGATGCCTGAGCATTATGCATTCATAATTATAAAGCACTAAATACTTTTTTGAGAAATTAATTAACATAAATGAGCTCTAAATATTTATATTATAAGCAATAATCAATCTTGTGATTGGGATACTCGTGTTTTTAATTGAAGAATTTCTTGAATATCACATGAATATCAGGAAAATAAATGAGGTCTTTTCGTTTGATGTAGGATATTTTATGACAAATTTCATTTGATGGACTACTAACTGAGCATGGTGATAAAGAGCTATTAATTTCAGCATCGAATTCCATTTTACCTTATTAACAGTTAAATATTTATAAAATAATTAAATAAATAATTTAATATAAAACCATGCTTGAAGAATTAAAATTAGTGCAACTAATTTATTCCCATACTGATCTTTACAAAACTGACATGTGTTGAGCACTATTAAGAACTGACAAGAATAAGTTTACTCACTAAAATACTAGTTCACAGATACTATAAAGCGTACATTCTATTTTCTACAAAATAATACTGCAACAAAGAACAAGGGTATAAAGGGGTAGGTACTAAAGAATTTCTTGAAAAATCAATTAAAATAAAGGAGCTTCGAATATTTATCTCATAGGCAATACCCAATCTTGTGATTGGATGTTCCTGATTGATGGCTATAAGCAGGAGGATACCCTTGTTCTTTGTTGCAGTATTATTTTGTCGAAAATAGAATGTATGTTTTATAGTATCTGTGAACTAATATTTTAGTGAGTAAACTTTTTCTTGTGAGTAAACTCAGTTCTTATCAGTGCTCAACGCATGTCAATTTTGTAAAGATCAGTATGGGAATAAATTAGTTGCACTAATTTTAATTCTTCAAGCATGGCTTTATATTAAATTATTTATTTAATTATTTTGTAAATATTTAACTGTTAATAAGGTGAAATGGAATTCGATGCTGAAATTAATAGCTCTTTATCACCATGCTCAGTTAGTAGCCCATCAAATGAAATTTGTCATAAAATATCCTACATCAAACGAAACGACCTCATTTATTTTCCTGATATTCATGTGATATTCAAGAAATTCTTCAATTAAAAACACGAGTATCCCAATCACAAGATTAGGTATTGCTTATAATATAAATATTTAGAGCTCATTTATGTTAATTAATTTCTCAAGAAAGTATTTAGTGCTTTATAATTATGAATGCATAATGCTCAGGCAACAGAGAAATACTTTTTCTTTTTTTCATCAATTATCTAATTTATTGTTCAATGATTTAATAAATTAAATTTCATGACATATTGGGTAGATAATACAGCTAATAATAAATATATCATTATTTTTTGGTTTAATTTTAAGTCCATGAGAGGGGCAACAAAAGCATATGGTCGTTGCGAAAAACATGCATATACTGTCAGCAGGATATCTCTTAATGGGAGAAATAACCAAAAGTAAACTCTTTTCCTGTGAATAGCTAACATATCAGTGGCTTGTTTAAAAAAAAAATTAAAGTTTCTACTGCTCCCCCTTTATGAGAAAAATGGCTGCCAAGATGGCCAAAAACGCATTTTTTGCCTTACGGCTTATCTTTAAGCTAAAATATTTCCAAGAAGGAGTGAGAAACCCAAAAAATTTATTGCGTTGCAATTTACAAAGAAGACCTGTACACTACCAGAAAGTGAGAAAACCTTTGGTTTTGTTTGCCTTTTTTTGTAATAAATGCCTGAATTTTAGCAAAATCTGCAAAATCAAGTTTTTGTGGTGAGAACTTCAAAGAGACCTGTACCTTGGCAATTTTCATTATGAACGTTCTAGTATTTTTTTTCAGAATGCCTGGAGTAACTAGTTTCCATAGATATCTAACACTTTTATTTTGCATGAGTACGATTTTTTATAAAAAATGATTAAATAACATCACTTTTTTAGTATTTTGACGTGGCGGACAAACTTTGAGGGCATGTATCTCAGAAAATAAATGGAGCAGGTAACTTTCCTTTTGGGCTTTTTCATACCTCTATACCATCAATCTGTGTACTAAATTTACTTTTTTTAACTTAACTTAACTTTTACTTAACTTTTTTTTTTTTCGGTGATTTGGTATGGAATCGCTCTATACCTTTGGCATTTTTATTTCTTTACAAGTCTGTATTGATCTCGTTTCATAAGAATTGCCCCAAATGTCACTTAGTACCTAATATGCAAAGATGGTTGAGAGTGAAAAACTGCATATTCTATATTAAAGTCACTATTATTGCCATTTAATCAAATTATATCATGTAAAAATTTAATGTTGGATAACCAGGATTCTTTTTTCATTACTCTGAAATGTGATATAGAAAGACAGACAGCTTGTGTTTTTACAAACTAGTAACTTATTTTTACTTCCTTTTACGTAGTAAAGGAAGTATTGTGATCACGAAAAAAATTTCACTCAAATTTCAGTCTAAATTTTGACTTTGCTCAGCCCTGAATGAATGTCGCGTAGTTTTTCCGACCTGTCAGCACGTGCATATGTAGCTAACAACATACAAACAGCCGAAAAATCAATTTCGACCACCCCCGAGTAAATTACGACGAGTTTTCTCGTGACGTCTGTATGTACGTATGTGCGGATGTATGTGCGTATGTGGCTCGCATAACTCAAAAACTATATGCCGTAGAAACTTCTAGCTTGGTATGTAGGCTCTGAGGGGTGTCTAGTTGTGCACCTCCCCTTGTGATTGCATTCGAATGTTCCCAAAGGGGTCTTTTACCCCTTTTTTGGGGTAAATCAATGGTAATTTCAATACAGACTCAAGTGATATGAATTGGCGCCACCACTTGGCGACATGTCGCCAAGCTTTTGGTCGCCAAGTGTTTGACGCCAACTTGGCGACATATCGCCAAATTGGCGACAAATTTGGCGAAAAAATTATTTTTTGAATTTGGGTTCAACTTGGCGCTATTGGCGATATTTTGCGAAAATTTCACTAAATGATATTAAAATCAGCAATATTTAGAAAAATAACCATTGTAAAATATTTTTTGCATTGTTTCGTGGTAGATTAGGGGAGTAAATATTTGAATGCTCACCTTGCTCACTCCAAGCACTTTTTTTAACACTTAAGGCAACTACTAAGAAATTTACACGTAAAAGGAAGTAGTGTGGGGTCCATACCAGATTTTTTAAATTTCGGTTAAGCATATTTTTCACTGAAATAGAGGCTATAATTTCTTTAATGTTAGTGGTTAACTTAATATATTTTTGTAATGGTTAAATAAAAAAATTTATCGAAGCAATTTAATACAAATTTATCAAATCGATGTTAAAATAAAGTTGACCACAACAATTTCACGATACTTATCCTCTTTCAAACCATCCACGCTTTTTAATTTCTAACTATTGCCAGGACAAAAACTCTTTTCCGCATTCGTCGCATTAAAACATGATACCAATGCCTTAACCATATTTAGTTCGTATTCTAAAAATGTTTCGTTTATATGAAAAAACCGTTCTAAATAATTTAGGTCACTCTACCGGAGGTTGGATGCTGTGTTGCATATGAACCATTTCCTGAACCTGCTAATCATTTTTTTTGCTGTTACTTCGTCGTTCTGCTTCGAAAGCTAAGCACCATCACAACAAAATGGATCTTTTAAAATTATGGACGTCGCTTTATTGGCTCTCCCAACCTGTGCCATTTTATGGATCATAAAGCAGACATTCCGATATACCGAGCCTACTTGCCTGATGATACATTTGCATAGAAGAAGATAAAATGTCTGGCTGCGGTGGAAAATGCACCCCAAACTGAATGTGGGTTTTTGTTTTCGTGAATCCTGAACGAGCGATGAATTTGTTATGTAGTTGCGATCTCAAAACCTGATTTGGAGTTTGTTGAGAAAGAAGTCAAGTTCAAAATATGGATTGTTCTTTGATAACGAGACAATGACTGTGCGGTCTTTGTATGTTAGTCAAGAAGTGTTGAAACTGTATTTTTATTTTTAAACTAGGCTAAGGTTTCGTTGGAAACTATCCTTTTCTGTGTTCGACTCTTCAATTATTAGATTGAGTTTCTCTTAGTACGCCTTTAGAGTGATACTATCTCTGAAGTTCTAGTTTCACCAAAACTTATCTGTGAAATGGCAGTTGTGTGATAAGTCATCTCGCTGTCATGTACAAATAATGGATCTTAAATGGCAGTCTTTCATGGTTGAAAAATCCATAAAGTTAAGTAACGGTAGAGAAATCTTCAGCTGAAGACTTTGCTCCTTTCAGATTCCGACAATACAAGAATTAAAATTAGGTAAACAAACACAAATTTAAATAATTATTTATTTGCTCATTTATTTATTTATTCATTTAATTCTGGAGAAAGTGTAAAATCCCCACTATTGTTATGCTTTCTTTGCTTCAAATGCAACAATCAATGGAGTTCTCTGAGTCGATGTTTCAAAGTAAAAATTTCTAGCTATATAGAATACTTACAGCTACTAGCTGAAAAACAAAGTGAAAAACATTTTAATAAAACTTGTTTTGAAAGAGGATGAAAATACGATTCTCGTATAAGAAAAAGAGAACACTAATTAAAAAAAAAAAAAAAAAAAGACCAAAGTAACACTGAAGTTAAAATGATTGTTTTCGGAGTCTTTTTTTGGCTTCGGTATAATAAAAAAAAGAAAATATACTGCTTTAACTCTATTAAATGATATGACAAATTCATTATGAATATATTTCAGCAGAATAGTTAGATGCAAACATAAGTTAGAATAAAATACATGCCAATTGGAATTTTGTTTCTTACCATCATTGGAATATTTTTAAACTTTCGCTCCAAGCACTGAGATTTTTGTCATTTGTGTTTAGTTCTCACTGAAAGGTTTGGTTTTGAATTTTCTTATTAACGAATTAAGCATGACTGCGTGTACGGTTTCATTTATTTATTTATTTATTTACATAAGTATCGCCCAATTTTTATCGACTTCGACTTGAATCATTAATCATTCTGAAGATAGTAAAAAATGATTAATATTGAAGTAATCTATAAGAAGAAATTCAACAAAATATGAATGCACATTAACAGAATCAATTAGTTGCAAGGAACATGGCTATTAATTATTTACAAAAGAAACGTAAGTGGATTTATAATATTTGATTTTATTTTGTCTCATTATTTAATACTTGGAGCAAAGGATTGTCTATAAATCAATAATAAAATTTACAGAAGCATTTTTCAACTTATTAAAAAATTTCAGGCAAAAAGAAGCAAAGAGTAATTTATAACAAAAACGACAACGATTATGATTATGGTGATGTTATTAATGATAATAACAACAAGAGCAGTTTTACATTAATGACGACGAGGATTGAGAAAAAGGGCTCAACACTTTACAAATCATTATGGACAGTAAATATGTTTGAAATATATTTCTGTTTTTCATAATTAAGGTTACTCCGAATTTCTGATACTTTCAACGCCAGTACATTGTACAAGCCTGCTCCACGTATTGAAAATCGAAACTACACTTTAAAAATTTGGTAAAACATATTTCCATGCTTTGTATTTTATTCAACAATTCATAATTATTCGAAAAGATTGGATGGTAATTGCTGCTTTTTAAGTATTCTACTTAAATGTACAGTTATTTTTTTCAAATACAAAATATCAAACGATGTATTTGTTAAAAACCAAAATAGTTCACATCTCTTCCTTCCCTACTTTCTTCTAATTCATCTTCAGAAAACTGTTTTAGAGCTTTGATCAATATTATGATCTTTTTACTGTTTCGTATACTTCACTTCTCCAAAATTAGTCCTTTAAAAAACTTAAGGAGTAAGCTACTCGGCGTAATTGGTGTTTGTGCGTCATCAACTGCATATATGCTAATCAAGCTCTAATAATGCTCTTCATGTAGTGCAGTGGTTCCCAAAGTGGTTCACAGGGACCCCAGGGGTCTCCCGGAGATTAGAAGGGGTCCATGTGAAGGAAAGAAAAGATTGGGGGTCCACAAGATGCAAATAGGGGTCCCGTTGTTGATGCACCAAATTCACTCTGCCCCACTTAAAACAGTCTTGTTTTTTTTTTCCTTGTAAACCTATTCTATGTAAGAATATTTGCTGATTAAGTTTTTTGAAATTATTTTTATGAAAGTACGCATAAAAATGTTTCGTTTTTCTCTTCATCTGTTTTATTTTTACTTGAGTTTTAATTTTTTCTCTGCAGTAAAACTGAAACTGAATCTTTTCGAAAGCTGTCATCTGGTTGTTTTAGAACATCAATAAATGGAACTTAAACCATTTAATAACCGGTTTTAGAATGCCTGAGTTATAAGTTTTGGAACTACCCCAAGGAAGGGTGTCCACGGGCAATTCGAAAACTAGGCAAGGGGTCCACGAAACAAGAAGTTTGGGAACCCCTGATGTAGTGCATTGAATTGCTGAAAAATGAAAACTACTTTTTTTTACACAGTGCTTTTTTGTTATTTTGGAAAATCGGAGAAGGGAAAGTCATGATCTTACTACATATAGATTTGTGCTTCTAAAATTTTGTTGCATTACATGCAAACACAACAGTTGAGTTTTGTCGAATTTGTCCATCAAAATAAAATTTAACAAAAAAAAAAAAAAAAAAACAAATGTCGGCACGGCAAAAAGAACGCATTTTCGCGGGCAGTGAAGCATTCTGAGACACTTCAATCCAGCATGTGGGAATGACCTCAGCAAACCTTTAATCTTGTCAACCGTAACGGAATCCAATAGCTTTGGAAGACGGAAATTTTTATGTTCAATGTCCACTTTTTGAAATGGTGAAATAACGGTTAAAAATGACAAAATGCTACGTGGTTCTCCAAGCAATACCAAACCGCGGTGTTTTTTTTTCCTTTTGTTTTTCATAAATCTTCGATCGCTGCACGATCATTTGGGTCACGACGTCTGGTATGCAGATTATGTAAATTGTAAACTAAGATTTCAACGATTGCTAACCGTTCTTTCTCGGTTTTGAAAAAGCAATAAAGAGTCGATTATTCTTTTATGATGCTATCGTTGTGTTACTGTGAATTCGTCATCTTCTTGCCTCCACCCAAACAACTGGCATGTCAGAGAAGATCCATGACGATAGATTATGAGGATGAAATATTGAATCGTAAAATATTCAAATTGAGAGAAAAACGATAAAGGCGGTTTCCTGGAAAGTCATCAAAATTGGTGGATATTTTTGCCAACAGAGTTTAACTCTAGACCAGATGTGGATTAAAGGAAAAAGTAAATTTCTTGTAAGAAGCTTGTCTTGAGGTTTCTACAGAAGAGTTCACACGACTCTTATCTTGATGACCAATATACCATCTGCAGCAATCGATTACATAAAAATGGAATTTTAAAATGCGTCTCTCTGAAACTTATTTTGAATCATTATGTCCAATGAATCGGAAAATTGTGGCTATAGAATTGCGGCGATTATAATGGCTATGAAAAACATTCCGAAGTGTACGATTCAGTATCAATGAGGCATCCATCCTCAAAGTAAAATTTATAAATTAGTTGGATTTTCTTTTTAAATGAAAAAAAAAAAAAACATTACAATTTCGATTTATTTGTTTAATTGCTTAACAAATGCACTTGAAACAAGTGTATATTAAAAATTAAAACGGGGATTCTCAGTCACTTATCCGGCTAACCAGAACCGTGAGAAAAATTGACCGGTTCTCGGAAATTTTTATTTGTCCGAGCTAAAAAAATTTCCTTATTCAAAATATTTATGTTTTTTTATGAAAAATATATTTAGTTATGTATAATTACTACTAGGGATGCACCGATTAATCGGCAGTACCGATTAATCGGCCATAATTGGCCACTTTGCCGATTATTAATAATCGGCAATATCGGACCGATTAATCGGCCGAAAAAATATTTTTTTTAATATTATTCTTCAAAGTATACCTTAACTAAGAAACTATGAGAAATAATTTTATAAACAGTCAAAATAATCCTCACAGTTGATATAAAGTGTTTAATAAATTAATTTACCTCCTACTTTGAGTAAATATCATAGACAATGTTGGAACATTTTTCATGTGACGATAGTTACCTCCTTAGCACAGTGCTTTTAGAAAACATCTAGATTTCAAAGAATAAAAAAATAGAATTAAGTTGCTACCAATTATTAAAAAAATTTTAATTAAAAGTACTCCTAAATTGAAGTGCTCACCACAGACTCCCCCACCCAGAGGCGTATTTGTACGTAAGGCCGCCCTGGGCTTTTGAAACTGGCCGTTCCACCCCCCCCCCTTTAGGTGTTGAATTTTAGAGTTGTAAAAAAAAAAAAAAAAAAACTTTTTTATTTACTTGACATAAACTGTATTTTCAAGGTAAACCGTGCAAAGCCCGGCCACACAGATAGTTAAACATAAAATTGGTCGGTTGTTAACAACCAGCCAATGGGTAAAAATTCGTCTTTTGCGAATCTCAACTTTTACTACAACAAATCAGCTCTTACATTATTATAAATCAACATTTTTAGTACTTAATTACATTAAGAACTTTCCTTCGAAATTTAAAAGTTTTTGAAATGAATAATCTTCACATCTTTGTTTCAAAAATAGTTTTAAAATTTTTTTTTTCATAAAATTTGCTTTTTTTTCTTGTACAGGCTGATCTTGACTGGTGTACAAAATTTTATTGAAATGGATCATGGCTTCATTTAAATATTTTAGAAAAAATAAAACAAAATCAATAAATAAATAAACGATAAAATAATTTAAAAAATATGTAATGAGTACAGTCGAACTCGTTTATAACGAGCTCGGATGTAACGAGGGAAACGAGAATATTTTGTTGCGTCAAAGTTAAACTTTATGGAACAGAATTCGTTTTTAACGAGCAAGACCCGGTTTTAATGAACAATTTTTACTGTCTCGCAGTCTTTTTTTCTCATCTTTCTAGTCTTATTTCTGTCTTATCTTCTTTTCTTTTTTTCCCCTGCGGTTCAATGCTTGTGTATGAAAAATTCCACCAGCATTCCAGTGTTATTAAATAAAGCACAGTATTTAATTCAATTAATTGATATTATTCTCGCGGCCGATCCGCCCTACTGTCAAAAAAAAAAAAAAGGTCTTCACTTTACATGGAAAAAGTGCCGCCCCTCCAATCGTGCCGCCCTGGGCTATAGCCCATTAAGCCCATACGTAAATACGCCACTGCCCCCCCCCCTATTTTTTGAATTTTTAAGTCCAATTAAAATAATTAACAATGTGTTAATGTAATAGGATTGACAATAGTATGAAAATTGGTTCAAAGAAATTTGATAAAATAGTGAAATCATTTTGTGAAAACTAGAAAATTGGAAAAAAAGCTTCTCTCAGAAATAAATTACTTACTATCTCCAAACTCGGAATTCTATAAGAGAGAAAAAACAGTGATGGAAAAATTGATAGTATTAAAAACAATCATCCTTATCATTAATCGGCTCTGCCGATTAATCGGCCGATTATCAACAGCTGATTAATCAGTAATCGGTAATCGGCCAATTTGCTTATCGGTGCATCCCTAATTACTACCATAATTAATTACATTTACGTCTAAACACGATTGTAAGAAAAGCTTAATGAAAGTCCCCCCTTGCCGTAATCTTTATTAGTAAGTCCTTGACTCGAACTTTTGTTGCAAACGTTTAGAAAAAAAAAAAAACTCTCAGCAAAATATTGTTGCAAAAAAAAAAAAGAAAAGAAAAGAAAAAGAAAATAAAAGAAAATAAAAGAAAAGCGAAAAACTCTTCCCGGTCGGCGATTTTGTCCAGTCCACGGTTTAGAAGATATAAGACAAATCGTTTAGAAGATGGTATTGTTTGAGTGATGTTATAAATATATGTACATATCCAAATACACAGAAACACACACCTTTGTACAGATAGGGCTAAATTAGGAATTATATTTGCTGATAACTCATTCGAAAACAAATTAAAAGCTTTTTCATCTGCTTTCTAGTAATTTTGGACAATACGAGTTGTGCTTTCTCCTTGCTTTTTACTCAACTTTTGTATTACATTTTGCAATTTAAATTACATACTCCTATGACCCCCTTTTACGGGGTCGCAATATCATATTATACCTACCTAAAAGATGTTTATTAAAGTTCAGTTTGATTTATTTTTAATTTCCTGGAGAAATGTATATGTGTCCATCAAGTTTTGCTTATTTTTTATTTCCTATTTTCAGGCTGCTCGGGCGGAGGAACAACTTCAGGCTCAACTGCAGACCTTGAGGGAGCAGTTTAACGTGCGGAAGTCTAACCTGCATGATCATGTTTCGCAGCTCGAAGGACTCCGGGAGGAGGTGAGGTCAATGACAACTTTCACACAATTGGTCGTTAGATTTTAGCCACTGGGAGAATGTCTCCTCCACTGGGAGCCACACTGTACACACTTCCAGTCCTAAAAATGCTGCGCCCTTTCCGTCCATAAGTCCTAAAAGTGCTGCACACCTTCCGTCATAAATTAGTCACTACTTTTAGATGGAAACTTATGTCCCAAAATAGTTGCTACATAATACTTTTGTGCTAATTCTTGTATCTGATGATTTTATGATCAACAACATCGTTACTTACCAAATATTTCCTTCTTAAATCAGTACCTAACTTGTTTCAAAAATCCAGGGCAAGCTCACTCTTAAGCCACGCCTCATTTTCTAAGGATTCTTCCACCAGTAATCATATAAATCTACCTTCTAGGTAATAAATCTTTAATTTATTAGAAGCAAATTGATTTTTCGGGTAAACTGGTTATACACTTTTCAGAAAAAGTGGCCTAGGCCTAGCTCAAAAGTGAAATCTGGATTTTTAAACATATTTGTAGTGGTTGAATTGTCCACATGTCTAATCAGTTTTTCACTTTTCTTAAAAAAAAAAAAAAAAAAAAAGATGGTAATCATCACCAGTTTGAAAGTGTCATTAAAAACGTAATCACTCTGAGCCAGTTCTAATCAGCATAGTTGCATTTGATCTATCTGCGTGTTTTTACTTCTCTTAAAATACATGTAATTAAGAATGTTATAAGATCCCTCATATCATTTTCTTCGATGTAATGTTGTGTGTGATTGCTGAAATTCGACTTTAGATTGATGTACCGCCATTGTTGTATGTCGTGTAATCAATGGTTAATATATAGGATATTTGCAAGATATGCTAATGAAACTTGAATCGTTTCTGTTTTTCATCAACTTTCCTCTTTTTTCTTTATTTGTCATGATGTTTTTGCTGCAACCCCTAACTTCCAGAGGGAATTGTGAATAACCCTATACTTTGCGTTGTTAGGAATGAATTTCGTAAACCAGGAAGTTAGTTGTTTGGCAGCTGTATCAACTCTGAAACACTTAAATTGATAGAATTTTGCTTTCCATTCTCATAGAGTGGCATGGTGTATGTTGACTCATGCCAAACTTTCGCTTGCAGATCAACCTACTCGAAGGCCGGAAGGCCGATCTCGGTCAGCGAATCGACGCCCTCACGGACGAACGGGAGAACCTCAACCTGTCGCTCGAAGAATCCGGAGATCGCATCGTATTTCTGCAACGACAGAACAGAGAACAAGAGCAAAAGGTAATCGTCGCTGGAACGTGTCTGCAAAATAATTTTCATTTTCTGATCTGACATATTGATATAGTATTTCTTATAAACACAAAATTTTATTTGAGTGCAACTTTTCTTTTCTTTTTGAGTCTTTAAAGCATTAACCCTCTCGTTACTCTTAACCTCATGAGATTTCTGGCATTAGATGAATGAATACCTTGGTGGTAAAACTCCGGTGATTTCGAGATAAAACACATTGGATGGTAGTTTTCGCAGCACCAAGTTAATCAAGGGTTTTGTGACTAAAGGGATTGTTAAACGCACGAAATAAGTAACAATCAGTTATTGTCAAGAGAGGAAAATAGTTAGGGTGGGGTAAAACCTCCTAACTAATTAAGCCCTGTAACTTTCATCGAGTGATGGCATCAGAATGTAGTTCGGCATTACGCTGATGAAGGATAACAATAAAACGATTGAAATACGGTCACTTTGCTACCGAATTTGCATGCTCTCTGTCTCATGGTAGACAATAGAAGGCAGCATTGATTTTTTTATTGACCTACTGGAAGTCCTAGTGAATTATTCAAGGCGCACAACACCACACTTCCACACTCTGAGTAATACCTTCTTGGAAAGAAATTGAGCTTTCGAAGTCGATACAGGCTGATCAGAAGGGCCAAAATAGTCCCACAATGTTTTACTTTGCGGTGCAAATCGTGTCAAGAAAAGGTCGTTTTGGTACCAGAAAAGCCAGGAAACACAAGTGGTGAGACGGTCATCTCGCTGATTAACTGTCAGGTTATGTACTACTTAACTATCCAACTCTCTCATAAAACCCAGCTTAACAAACCGTCTTTCAAAAATTGTCCTGTGTACATTGAAAGTCCCGGCTAATTCTTTTACGGTTTTGATCGGGTTGTTCCCTGATGGCTTGAACAACAGCGTCTTCCCCAACGTGTGATTGCCGTTCAATCCTAGCCTAATATTGGAGATTCTGTCTCCTTCCTTAAATTTACATAAACATCTACGACATTCGTTTTCGTCCCATAGACTTGAATACTGTTACGACATGCTGCCTGCTGCCGTATTATTTTTAACGAACTCATGTAACAAACAATGTCCTATATGCTCCTTCTCGCTTTCCATGTCCCACCTTCTGAAATTTTTGCTTTTTTAGAGATTATTAACTTTGTGGAGACAGGATGCACTTACGCGTGAAGACAATTCCATTGCAGATTTGCATATCCAAAAACGTGTAGAACTTTTGCACCTTCTGATCGCATCACTTTGCGATAGATCTTATCAAGACACATTATCTGATCTATTAATGACTAATGCTCCGAAGCGGCTTGATTGTACTCTCTGAAACTTAATTTCCAAACCAAAACTTTGCACCATTCGGAAATAGATATGAATTTTTATCAGTTATCAAAACTTACTCTGCTTTGCTGAACTTCACATGATAATTCACCTGTGATGGTGAGGCAACAGATTAGTTGAAAGGCTCGTTTTATTGTTTCATACTTAGATATTATTTTTAAACATTCAACCAAATGACAGGTAAAAGAAGTTTGCTTTTCTATTATTTTCCCTCCTCGTAGTCCTTTCTCATGTTGCATCTACAAATCTACTTTTATTAGATTTAAAGCTAGAGAACAGATAATTTCCTCTTCACTAATTGTTATCTTATCAGTTGTGATTATTTCTTTTGCTTTTTCCAGATTCGAAATCAACAACAAGATCTTGACGACCTGCGGCAGACCAACACTCAACTGCAGACGAAACTCGACCTCCTACTCAGGAGAAGTCCCAACGGCCATTCCTCGCTACTGGACGAAATAGAAATGTCCGCACCTTCGTCCATGGAAGAAGATGCCAAGTTCCAGGTAATTGATTACCTACTTCATTTCTTCATATTCTGAAGTTTTCATGCTTCACTTTTTGTGCCTGCTGACTTCAAACATCAGAGATGAAATATCTATGGTGTGGTCTCCATTCGAGAAAGGTTTACCATCTTTGGAAATTTTGTTAGTGATGCAAAATTAAATTTTGCTGATGAAAACTTGGGCATTGCGCTAAAAATTAACGAACTTTTCCCAAGAGATTTGCACTCGGAGAACGTAATTTTTCGAGCTAAACATTTATTAATAACTTTACTGTTCGGTAATAAAAATTAAATGTTAAAAATAATAAAAAATCATTTTGAGTAAGAACATCTCAAACAAGACTATCATAGAGTTATTATAACAGGAACCATCCATGAATTCAGTAAGTTTCAATGTTCATATATCGATGGTCTGAAGCTATACTTTATTTTCCCAATATTTCGATTTCTTCAGATATTAATCTGGCAAACAGTCCATAGCCTTCCCATCAATGTTCTAGTATCTCATTTTTATCTACTTCTGACTTAAATTCAGTTCGAGATTAAATTTGTATACTTTAAATGCTCTTGCGCACAGGAGAACTTTCTGTTTTAACGAACTCTTCTATGATCCCATCCAGATTCATCCCTAATGGTTTACTATTTTACTAGGATAGGAACAACGAACATGTGGTTGGTGATTTTACAGGTTAACTAATCGTAGTATCTTCATGGAATTAGGGGAAGTCCAAATAGTTTTCACAACTTCCTTGAATTTTGATCTAACATGTATTTGGGCGATTCTCTGTAAACTGGTAATTGGCTGTCCGGACTGAGTATTTTAAAAATAATAAAGTGTAATAAAGTAATTATCGCTCTTAATACAAGTAAAGCATTAATACTTTGTGGCCCAACTGTATTTGGAGTGATAACAATTTAATTTTTTTTTTAGAAATTATCTAAGCGCCAAAAACACAGTCACTTGGCTGTCCCAATCCCATAATCTAACTGTTAAAGATAGTATTTAAAAAAACCTATTAACACTACGTAAATTTGGCAATTAATATCTAAAAATAGAATAATGAAGCTATATTTTTCTTATGAAATAAGGTATAATTATGTATTTCTAAAGCTTAAAATTGTCATGTAAATTCTGTCCAGAGTTTTTCAAACATTCCCCTGCAACAAATTCAAAGCTGTAATACGAAAAATCTATAACTTTTGCAAATTCTTTTTGGCATGAAGTTTAAAGTAATCAGTGTGAATTTGCCGAAATCGCCGAGAACGGTGTTGAAACGCTACTTTGCTTAGTTTGAGAGCCACATTTGTGATGAAAGTATGCATCAGGGTCGTTGCAAAAACAGTCCTCTGGGAAGTGATTTTTTTAATGTCAATTAATTTAATTATAAAACATATTAGTTATTATGTCCACGATTTGTGCCTCAATTTATAGGTAGTCTCGTAATTAATTATGTTCAATTAGTTTTGCAGATATTACGCAACAAAGAGCAAAAACACAGTCACCTGGCACAGTCCCCTGCCTAGTTATACTAGGCGGGGGACTTACCCCCTATTATGATTTATCAGAAAAACACGAACTTCAATTGGCTCTCTTTCAAACCAAAGTAATAGATTCATTTTCTGAGTAATAGTATTATAATTATAGAAGCATTTCAAAAAACCGTGCCCGGACAGATTTCGTGCGAAAAAGGAAGAGTTTATAGAGAATCGCCCATTTGAAGTTCCATTTACTATTTGGCGCATAGGATTTTGAAAAAATTAAAATGGACCTCATGTTGCACATAAATTTAAAACATATTTATAACATTTGTTGATGGTATTATTCATTGCTTTACATAAAATTAAAATTAAATTTCAAAAAAACCCTGCATAAGCAGCTATTGTACTATTTCTACGCTTTAACATGTTCATGAAAAGAAAATGGACATTTTAATCTCACCGTGTTTCAAATAGTTAAATAAGGCTCCCCCTTGAACTTACAGCAGTTACTTCAACTGAGCAGGAATAAGTATATCGTCTAGATAGCACAGAATGCTAGAGTTTAACTTCTGACCAAAATGCAGTAGACACGAACCAGTGGAATTCGAGGGATAATCGAGAGAGACGTTACTATCACACAGATTATTCTATCAAATTGATTCTTTATTTCTGGTGTTGTTAACACAATTTTTTCTTTAGCTTCCTCGTTTAATAAAATCTGTAAATACCCAAAAGCCGAATCTAAAATTCTAGTGATGGGAACTTAAGGAGGCAAAAGAAATATTGAAGTTAAAAATGCAAGACAACGTGTCCAAAAGTACAAATAAGATGTTTAAACAGAGTTAGAAAACTATTAACATTTTATTTGTACTTTTGGACACGTTGTCTTGCATTTTTAACTTCATTAACTGTACAAAGTTTTCGACTGCTTTTCTTACAAAAGAAACATTTATTGAATTTTCTTTCTTTTCTAGAGCCGTTTGCCTGAAGATGAAGTAGAATGTGATGATCTAGTCTTACCTTTCAGTGGTCTTTTCCCAGAAGGGGACGAAAATGCAAAGGTATGAAACTTACATTTATTCTCCTTTCCACAGTTATGCCTTAAATCTGAACATTTTAAGTAGTGGGAGCTCCACCCCCCGCTTGCTGATAGCTCACCCAAAAATTGTTTTACAAACTTATTTGATTCACGAAGATGTAAATCTTCTACTAGGAAGGGTTTCATTAAATTCACATTACGGTTAGAACAAAATGTAAATCGCACTCCCTTCCCCCGGGTCCGAACTAACTAGTACTTCTCCTGAGCAAGGTAAAATGTTTTCTTCGTACGTTTGAAAATTCGTTTTCTCAAGTAACATTTCCCTCTTTAATTCCGTGTTTAAACTGATTTTAGCTTAGGATTTTTACTAAATTAAGAACTCTTTTTTCTCCTGTTCTAACTTATTGAGAATATTGAAACAGATTTCATCTGATGCAGAAAAAAAGGCTTTCGAATGAGAAAGAATGTTAAGGGGTATGGGAAATTTTTTATCCTTTTAATAGGCACTTTATGTGAAATTTTAGCATAAAGCATATAACTACAAAACAAAAAAGAAAAAGGAAACAAAGAAAGAAAAAAACGGCTCCAAGGTGCAAAAACCCGGAGTCCGAAGTAATTTCGTGCAAAATTTCAAGACTGTGGGCTCTATGGGCTCTCCTGAACGTGGGACAGTCGGACACAATTTCACAATTTCTTTGACACATAGCCTTTTTGATTTACCGAATTCATATTTTTCTCTCACATAATACTTTTTCTGCATAAATATCTGTTAACTTTGTAATCTGGTAAAGTTAATTCTCTCTTTCTGGAATCTTAATCTGCTCTTAAAAAGGCCCGATTTCCTCTGTATATTTGCAAAAAATATTCGCTACTAAATAATAGTTATCACCAAAATTTTTGCCAAACAGTTGTGTCCAAGAGAAGTTTACCTGTTTTAGTTTGATAATAAATAAATCGTTGCCGTTTGGCAAAAAAGAAATTAACCTCTACGCATAGAAGATTTCATATAAAGATACTTTTTCCGCGTACATATTGATGTGGCTTTATCTCCATCTTTTCTGCTTGCCAAATAAATAATTGATTGAACCTAAGAAGGATCATTGTGAATTGGGAGGAAAAAGTCCTTTTACCGCCTCGTTTAAAAATGTTAATATATACATGGTGTCTTATTTTACACCCATGGTACGTAGAAGAATTCTGACGTGCTAAGCACAAAAGTCGTATCTACACTTTTTAACGAAATCGAGTTATCGCCACCAGGTGGCTCTTTGTGACGTATTTTACCTGAATACAAAATTATGTGGTCATTTGAGAACGGAAAATATTTTTAAAAAAATCTGGAAAAGTTCCCTCTGAATCAAATACATGGTGGCGCAAAACTTTAAGGAGTTATATCTCAGTTTGAGCTCGACTGCAGATGCAGATACCACTTTAGCGCTTAGCAAGGCAGAATTCAAAGCATGTTCCATTTTAAGTGCTGAAAGTCATCTTCAAACCTTAATTGATGAGCAATAGAAACTAAATATATTTTACTTTTATTTTTTGCAGCACCTGGCGCAAGAAGCCATCGACATCTATCACCAGCTGCGCCGGCTATGTACGGAGCTTCGCCGGCGGCGTGACAACGTCTCCGTGGATAGTGGCATCTCAACGGGCGCCGCTGCAGTTTCTACACCAGAAGAGCTACAGGCCCAACAGGTGCGTGTGGGCATGTTCACCAACCTCCTGCAGGAATTCAGGGCCCTGGTGGAAGACCTCCTTTCCCAAGGACCAGAAATGGTGAGTTAATGGTTTGTCATCAAATTCAGGGACAGAAATACAAATATTTAAGTAGTTATTTATGAATTATACGCTATGTACTAGAGTTTATGTGCTGAAACGTTTTCCTTAAAGTAAAAGTTGGACTGAAGTGACAATCACCACACAGAGTTAATATATTACAAAGGGATGAGGATAGGACTTTGAAATCAAAATCGCACGATTCTCAGTTGGAGTCCGTTGTCTTCAAACACTCACTGAGTACGTACGGAGTATAGTGCTTCTATAGTAACTTGGGCTATGACCTTAACAATGTTTGCCAAGAGGCTCCTCTTTTTGGGGAGTTCAGCAAAGAAGCAACGTGCTTTTTTAGCGGATTAGAGGTGGAATACTATAAGTAACCTAACTCAATTCAGAACCAAATGCACTCCTCTGTTGCCCCGAAAAGGTAAAGCATTGTCAAGGTCATAGCTCACTTTTTCAGAGGAGCCTTATACGTTCTCGTCAAGTCCGCAGGTTTGCAAATCTTGTGGTTGATTGCTAGTAAGTAAGTAGTGTAGCGTTTAAAATGGGTGCAGGGCTCCTGGAGAATTTCCTTCCACTTCAGACAAAGTGATGTTTCGTATGGATTGAAGGTAAATATATGTTTACTTTTTCAATATCTAATTTGACGACAACCAGTACTGCATACGCAATTTTCATTGTTACAAGGGTCATTAATAGCAAAGAAAACAAGTTTGTGCTTTGATATCCCAAAAGAAATTTTAGTGCAGCACTATTTTTATAACAGTACCAAGAGAAAAATGACGGGACTAAAAAGGCCTGTCAGTAAATCAACGTCCCCGAAGAACCTTTTAGGCAAGCTGTGGTAAAAGAAGCTTAAAGATGGGCAACTGCGTTTGCGTCTGGGTTGAAAAGGAGACATTCTTAGATTGGCCCAACGCCGATAATTGAATCGGTGAGTGCAAAAACAATATCAGTTACAAAAATTCGAAAATTCGTTTTTTGTGGAAGCAAGCTGTGGGAGGCAAGATGCGTGTTGAGGTCAAAAATCCCATCAGTCAGGTTACTAATTCGAAAAATACGGGACCTGTTATTTGAACGTTGACCGTAGAAAAATGCTAGAGTTAAGACTTTTTTCTCTCTCCTGAACAATTTGAAGTTTTGGACTTACGTTGTTTATGCACTCACCGATTCAATTGTTATCGACAATACAAACTGATTTTCCTCACCTCCATTTTAACAAATGCAATCATTTTAACTTCAGTCCGTCGGACGTCAACTTATCAGAACAAAACTATAACCGTCTTCGAATCATCTTGAATAGATCAGTTAAGTTTTGGGGGGTATCTACAATGAGAAAAAAAACTTCCATAGAACACAAGCTAACTTATTTCACTTATTTTTGCTGTTTTCAGTTTAAAATGGAAAAGTTTCCTTAGAACTTTTTAGTGCTATTCTTTGCCTCTTATTATAATTGTGTTCTATTCTTCATTTAGCCTTGTATGTCATGTCAGTCAGTGGCTGATGATACGGAGAACTTGGAAAAGCTACAGAAAGAGCTGCAGGAAAAAACCACGACGCTTCAACAGAAAAACGATGAAATATCGAAACTGAACACGAAGGTTTGCTAAATACTTCTCTAATTCTTAAGTATAGTTAAGCTCAATGAAAGAAACTTGTTATTAGTTACATTTATTGAAAAAAATTAAAAAATGCGCTAAAAAAATAAGCTTCAGTTTAAAGGGTTAGTAATGAATCAATATTAGTAAGTCAGTTACAGTGAAATTAAATACTCAATGTGTTAGATGACTCAACCCAGAGTTCAATGGTAAATCAGACTGAGTATATTCAGGTTACTTTTAGGCTTTTCACATGAAAGTTTTTCTTACCAAATTTGCGTGACGTTTCGGTGAGCCGAACAGTTTAACTTTCTTCCCCTGTGGTTTTTCACCTTCATGTTGGTAAAAAAAAAAAAAAAAAAAAAAAAAACCAGAATTTGGGGCATTTCTTGACCACTATTTTCTGCTGTCATCCCGGTAGAGGGTTTCCGCTTTGCACGCTGGATAGCGCGATACACATTTTGTGTTTGGTCTTTTTCACTTCAGGATCCCCCGTACCTACCACAACACGTTGTTTAACCGATTTAATAAGGTCCCGCTCTGTTCTGATATAGACCAGGAGCTAAGCAAACCCCTGGTCCCGAACCCGCAGAGGTATTCATTCATTTGGAGGATTTTGTGCCCACGAGCACTTTTAACGTCCGCCCAGCCACCATTAGTGAAAACAGTGGATCTTTGATTGGCTAGGATGAAGATCACACCCGGGACCCTCCAGTCACGAATCCGACGACTTACCGATCGGACCACCACGGCCCTTGGCTATAAGCATTTGATATTCTACGGTATTTTGTATCAATAGAAAGTTTTTTTCTGCTATCACTGTAATTAGCAAACCAATCAACATTTTCAGGTCAAAAGCTTGGGAGTTTCGTGTTCTTCATTAGGAATACTCATCCGTATTTCGTCAAAAATTCACTCTTATCTGTTGAAATTAATATGGTTTTTGAGTCTGATCCCCTTTTCTTTGTCTCCCTAACTAGCTGGCTCTTCAGGACACGGAGCTGGCCGCTCTGAGGGAGGAACGGGAGCACTTGAGGCAGGACGTTGACTGCAGCGACTGGGCCAAGGACGAGATCGTCAAACAGGCTTGGACCATGAGGGACAAGGCAGTCGCCAGGTGAGGGAGAGAATTGTCGAAAAAGAAAATCGAATGTTAATTTTCTTCATTTCGAGTCGAAGCAATTATAATCTGGCTCTGTTTAAATTCAAATCAATTATTAGATTAAAGTAAAAACCAACCTTTAATTCCCACCTTTAAACCCTTTCAGAATGATGAATAGTTGCCAGGAAAAAATAATATCGTAAATGCCGGCAACTTTGGCTCTATCGTCCTTTTTTGGCCCAAGCTTTTCAAACGATGCAACGCTCTCTGCTAACCTTCAAATCGCAGCTTTTAAATTAATTTTGACAGTACTGCGTACTAGGGATTGCTCTCTAGCGGACACTGTTGAAATTCCTTTAAAAACTGCTATCTGAGGGTTAGCAAAGAGCGTTTGTCTGTTGAAAAGTTTTGTCCAAAAAAGACCTCATAGCCAAAGTGGCCAGCGTTATGGTACGGTTACATTTCAAAAGTATTAGATTGCTAAAGCATCTTTCGTAATTTATTTCATACCGGATATATTGAGAAATTACCGAACATAACGCCACGACATAAAATAGAATTGTTACTACGTCTTGGTTTTCTACGTTCTCCATTCAGTTCATTGAAGAATCTGAATCTTAGTACGCCGGCTTACAAGCTCGGCGAATGCGCTGGATATTCGAGACACCTTAACACAAGGCATTAAATGAAATCCTAAACTCAAACGCCTGTTGTAATGATGCAACAGTATTTTTTCCTAGTAGGCAGTTTCTTTAAGGAGCCTATCACTGATTAGTTAAACTTTTCCTTATTTCATTCTGTCGTGATATATTACTCCATTACATGATGTGTTACATGTTTCTTTCAGGAAAAACACCGTTGAAATTGAGCTAGCCAAAACTCGCATCGAGTTGATGCACATTAACAGTCAACTGATGGAAGCCGTCCAACAGAAAGTTGAACTCTCACAACAGCTCGACCAGTGGCAGGTAAGTTATTGGTGTTCAGGAAAATCAGAGTAACTGGAATCAAAACGTAAAAAATAAAAGAAAAAAAAATAGTTTGCAACAAAATACGTAAAAACTGCAAAGTTTTCATGGATTTGCATGTTTAATGTAGATTTTGTCTCAATTATAACAGTGTTTCAGCTCAATTCAATCTAAAATTGTCTAACAGAAGTTGAATTTATCTTGTCTTGTAGTAGCTTCGTGCGAAACGGAATGAAAAGAAAAACGTAATGTACGGGACCCAGTTGCTTGTGTACTGCATTGCTCGAACATCGACTGAAATGATGATGGAGATATTGAAATGAACCACATCAGTACAGCAAAAGAAAAAACGAGGAAGAAATAAAAAATAAAATATTTTTCCTGCCTATTTTATAAATAATGCAATGGAGTTCCACAACCTGCTCGCTAACTTTCACCAAGCCGCGTATATTGTTTCTTAAGGGCTGGTTTCCTAGAATCGTCGCTGACGCCGGGCGCGACGCACGCTGGAATCAGAACCAGTTTGATTGGAGCGTGATGTGAAGTGACGTCAATCTGCGGCTCAGGCGTATGCGCAGAAGGCGGCGGCGTCTGTCGCCTCGCCAAAGATCGACGATTTCACTCCTAGGAAACCGGGCCTTTAGTTTATTTGGCTATTAAGTCGTCTGTGCTAAAAACAATCAGATTAAAATACTCGTTACGATTAGAACAAAATGAAAATCCCCCTCCTATAGAAAGAAGAATATAACTAAAAAGCTCATTGTAATTAAAAAAATATGAAAATCCCGCTGTCCAGGACAGGGTTGCCAGATTTAAGAACTGTAAATACGGGACAGGCCCTTGGGGTGAGGGGGATCGAGAGATTGTCTAAAATTTGAATTTTACCAACCTTGACTTTAATATTAAACGTTTCTCACAAATTAAATGAAGAAAAAAAATACACAATGATCATATGAATAAAAACTTCATTTTTTACCATTGCATGGTTATTTTTCGTCATGAATATTAGTGGGAAAAGGTTTGATACTAATTATTGTGAAAAATTCGTATTTCCTGTTATTAACCCCCTTTTTCCTGACGCAGGCTCATCATTTCAAATTTTGC
The DNA here is from genome assembly GCA_038373865.1 of Uloborus plumipes. Taxonomy (NCBI): domain Eukaryota; kingdom Metazoa; phylum Arthropoda; class Arachnida; order Araneae; family Uloboridae; genus Uloborus; species Uloborus plumipes. The sequence goes on along the minus strand of JAXGGA010007799.1, from coordinate 1,632 downwards.
CGGGAAGGAGGGAGGGGGCAAAAGGTAAATTTTTCCAAATTTCAATGTAAATTATACCAAAAAAAAAAACACCAAAAAAAAAACCCCACTTATATGTAAATACATTAATTTCCCTAGAGGGGAGGCCATTGACCACCTCTCCTGATATCTCAAATGACGGGCCTGTCTTGGAGTGAAACATATAATCGTCGCCTCTACTGATGACTAATGTTTAGTATGTACTTTTTCAAAAAGCTGGACGTACCAATGGGGAAATTTGAATGCGAAATAATTTTGATGAGTCATTAACAAAAATTTTGATTACAATTGAGTAAGCGTAGAATTAAACCTTACTGCTGAGATTCACTATAAGAAGTTAGCCTAGAACATGTAAAAAAATTAATATTCAATATTTATTGAGGAAAACTACAGTTTTGTCAATATTATAACATGATAATTTCTCTTATATAATGTTGGAAAATTCCTTTTTTCAAAAATCATATTTGCTACTTGATTTTACTGGTGCAATAATTCTTTCTAAGTTTTGATAGTCTTTAGGTTGCCATAAAGCTCACTGTAATTTATATTTCTGTCGCTCATTGTAAAAATTATGTATCTTAATGATTTTAAAACGCGCGTATTTGTTAGCTAAATGGAATAACATTTATTTACATCTTTTAGTATAAAAGCGAAGCGAAGCAAATTTCAAAAGATTGAAATTGATTGATTCAAAAAATCTAGTAACTAATAGTAGCTAAACACATATGTTTCTAACATAATTGAAAAATTGAGAAGGGCTTTTTATAGAATAAGTAAAATCTATTACAAGGAGATACACACCACTTTTACTGCGAACTTTTGTTGAATTGATTGACACAATAATTTCTGCTCTAAATGAATAGAACACTAACATTATTTCAGAACTGGAAAATATTATAATTCAATCAATTTTCTTATCACTCTATTTTACACTTTTTGTTTTACTTTACTTTTTTTTCTGAAACTAATATTTCGTTTTGAAAATGCTGCTTCTAGCCAGAATACGGGACTTCAGCCGTCCCGTATCAAAGTTCCCCGGGACGCGGGACAATATTTCAAAAAACGGGACTGTCCCTTGAAATCCGGGACGTCTGGCAACCCTGGTCCAGAATGATAGAAGAAAGGAAAGAAAATGAAAAAATAAAATTAAATAAGTTTGAAGTTAAAATACGTAACAATGTAAGAGCTTAGACTTAGACACTACGTTAGTTTTTAGATGTGATTCAGTTATTTTATCTCTTTTCCTATTTTAAAAAGCCAATTACTTTCATTTTAGATTACTAGTGACTCATTAAAAGAAGTCGTTATCAATATTTCGCAAAAGTAAAAGCTTTCAAATTTATGGAAACAAACGCATGTCGACTCCCTTCTTACCCCAACGTTGCCTGAGAGAAATATTAGTTCAGAAACGAGCAAGAACATTTACTGTGAGCTAAGGACGGATACAAGGGAGGAGAAGATGGGGGCGATCGCCCCTCCGTTGAGGGACTCTTCTCCAGCAGTTTTTCGACTTTGAAGTTCAAAAAGTGCAATTTTAGATGATCTTCGATGATACTGTGGGAAATAGTTGGGATTCATAGCTCTGATCTAGAATTACCTAACATTGCTCAAAAA
>JAXGGA010007798.1:0-60436 GCA_038373865.1 Uloborus plumipes | reverse complement strand
AAAAAAGGTTTCCTTGCTTCCTCGAAATCCGTGTCTGTATTTCTTATCAAGGGCGGATCCAGCTTCTGGTTAAGGAGGGGTCATTTTCGGAAAGGGGGCGGGGTGTCAAAGTGCAATTTTCGTGCAAAAATCGGGTTTTTTGGCAATTTTTTCGCAATATAACTCTCAGAAATGCAATTTTTTTGCTATATCTAATTGGTTAAGGGGGGGAGGTCGTAACCCCCCATGACCCCCCCCCCTCTCTGGATCCGCGCCTGTTTCTCATAGCTTTTTCTGCAATGTTGTTATGTTTGTACAATAAAGCATTGAAATTGAAAAAGGAGATCGGTTTTATATTAGGAAAACTTCAGAAAATGATCGAGTGTTTTAATCTTCAGGAAAACGGTTCTTGAAGTGAAACAACCAAGCAAGTTAAGTTTAATATATGTCATCAGATAGCTGATCCGCCACACGAATGTATCATGTCGAACAATTAGTAATACGATGTCAAAAATGCGACCTGTTGATAAAACGAAAGACGTCGTGATTTATTTGTTCGAAACGACCTATTTATGGTACAGCTAAAGCTATTTAAATAACTTGGGCAGCTGTGGCGGATCTTAGCGGGTTTTTCCTTTTCTTTTTAAAAACTGTTTCTTTTAGCAACTGCATATGTTAAAAGATAGTGCAATATTTTCTACTTATTTAATATCAGAAAATGTAGCCAAGTTTTATTTTCATTAAGTACATGCGTGAAACTTATCTTATGAGATACGTCCGTTATTGATCCAAAATAAATAAATACATTAATTAATATAATACAATATAATATAATATAAGATAGTGTCATTAACCATGCATATTTCCAAGTTACAGCCATTCAGAATATCACTGAGCCATCCCGATAACTTAGCGGGACTTCATATTTTTATAGTATTGAAAATTTCAGAATCGCAAAAAGTAGAAATCATATTTAATGACCTCGGCTGAAAAATGCATTAGTGAGACTCCTTACGTTTTAGTCTATTTGACTCAGAAAAAAAAAAGAAGTGGCGCAGAGTTATACAGCTCAAAAATACAGTGAATGACTATAGGCCTGCAAGTGAGTACATAGTTGTAGGTATAATTAAATGAAAAAAAAACTTTAATGCGCATTTTATTTTGAGGTTTTTTTTTTCTTTTGCCATAAATAGAATTGAAAAACAGTAGTAGTTAATAATTATAATTTTTAATTAGCTATTTTTGGCTCTAGATTAGTAATATACAGCAGCAATAGAACTAACTCGACATAAGCCTGTTTCGATACTTCCTTTTCGTAAAAGTTAAATTTTATAACCCCGTTTCTCGCAAGTAAGGTACTTGATAGCAATGTCTACTACTTTTTTAGCCCTTTTCAATACCAGCCCAAAAGTCAATTCTAAGAAAGTTTTGCAATACTTTTGCTTCTAATGTAGGATCAAATGATATTAATAAAACTTTAAACACAGTTGAAATTGAGCAATATCAATGCAGTTCGTAGAATTTCTGATAGTGAACCACGTACCACGTGTCCAAACCAGATTTTTGGGTACCCCAAGGGGTGTGCGTAACCTGATTGAAACTACTGTTTTACAGTGTTTTGTGTAGTTATTGGTACGTCTCTTACCGAGGAATTTGGCTTTATGAACTGTAAAAAATCCTAAATATTCCTGGAAAATAATGGACAGATAATGTGTCTAATATCTGCCAGTAACATATGTGGTAAAAACAGGAAAGCTACCTGTTAAAAGCTATTAATCTTTCTGAAATGGGCCTGAAATTTTTCTGAAAAATCCAGACACCGTGCCAATCAAAGCCAGTCATGTTTCTTGAATAAGTGAGGAACCTTCACTGAAGACTTATACTAATCCAAGACCTATATTAACCCAAGTAGCACACTTCGCTTTTTAAAGGTTGTAAAACGGTTATTAATGTTATAACAACCGATTAAAAACGTTTATAAAACGATTAAACGTGTTTTGTGCTACCTGGGTATATGTTTACAATCGCAAAAAAATTCGAAACTGCTTATTTACTTGTAATTTCTTCAGAGCTACAATATCCAGAGATTGCATTCCACCCTTATTTGAGGCACAGTCAATTCAGGAGGGCAGAAACTGAGCTGAAGGAGAATTATTTAATAAGGAAGTTGAATATGTTTTTACACCGACAGTAAAAATGTTTTTCCCCAGCGTTTTTTTGACATTCATGAAACTCATAGACATTGAAGAAACCTGTGAGAAAAAATACTTGTTTTTCACAGGATATTGGTGCAAACCCATAAAATCCCGGAAGCATTACCCGGCAATAATCAGAAATGTTTTAGAATTTTTTTATCGTACAGCTTCAGTTTGATGCCAAACTACCACGACTTTCCGATCTTACCCAAAATAATTTTCATGATCAGCTAATGTGTAACATTTTTAAAAAACCAGGATTGGTTGAGTCGATGTAAAACGAAAGCCGCATAGCGCAATAATGCTTTGATATATTTATACAATGGATAAGGACAACGGCTGTTGTGACATTCTTTTGTGACCTTATATAGGAAAATGATATGCAGCGACTCCAATATTTCGATTCCGAAGGATGGAAGAATAGCTTGCTTTTCAACAAGCGTTCAAATCTATGCCTTCATAAAAAAGACTTTATGAGCTATAATACATATTAATTTACGAGGGTATCCGGTGCTTATTAGGATGGACAGTAATATACTGAATTTTGAAGAGAGCGTAAAAGTTCTTACAACAGATGCGGTAGAAAAAAGAAACACATAAAAGGTGTCACTCTTCTTCCAAAAATGAAAAGTTTCAATTTTTTTTCAGTGCTGGACTAGATTTGGATTATATACATTGTTTTCTTGAGCAGTATAAATTTCTATGTTTTTTTTTTTTGAAACCATAAAATTCATTTTGTCGATTGCAGTTGAATGCATCTGAATTCTCTCGAATTTGACATACATTTCCAACAATCAGCCATAAAATGGATTTGCTGTTTAAGTTCGCAATTTTTGATATCATATTGATGAAAACAAAATTGATTACTCAAAAGATATTTTTTTACACAAGAGGCACAATCAGCAAACACGTCAGCGAAATATTTAAAAATTGAAGAAATTGCTATGAAGAAGCAATATAAATGTTCTGTCATGAACTATTGTCTGCCTATTCCATACACTGTCTATTCCATAATAATTGTGCTTGTAGTATTTTATGCTTTACATTAAAAATACTATTATTTATCATGGCACAGTAATAAATAACAAAACAAAATTTGATTGTTTCTGGAAAAAGCTTTCACATGTTTTGAAAAATGTGAAATTTTTCAGAACATGTGAATTTTTTATATACAGTGCAGACTTTTTTATATGTGAGTGCATGCATTTTTTATATGTGAGCGCATTTGAGTGCATACTTTTTTAAATGTGAACTTTTTTATACACAGTGCAGACTGAAAACTACCCGATTAAACTTTAGATTTTGAATTGGGATTTCAGTTGGTTAGGCAGAACAGTAGAAAATAATTTAGCTATTGAAAAAATTAGAAACAGATCGGAGCATAGTTGCATTCACATAATGATTAGAACAGGACCGTCATTTCGAATTTTTCAAGGGGGGGGGGGCAAAGGGTGTGCGCGCAATGTAAATTTGCCAAAAAAGGGCAAAAACCACGCCTACTTACATGTAAATACATTGATTTGTCAACATCAGGGGGGGCAGCAATTGACCCCCCTAATCTCCGAAATGACGGGCCTGGATTAGAAGCCACTTTAATTATTGAAGTTCTGCATTTTCTATAGCACTGAGCGAACCATCTCAAACGCTGGTTGAAAGCGATCAGTTGCAGTGAGCAATTCTTAGTCCAGTATGTCTAATTATTTTTCATCTGCCTTTATGAGAATTTCATAAACTCGGACAGTTTCAAAGCAATGAACAAGTTTTCTTATGATGCTTCAAAAAGTGTCAATATTAAAACTAGTCTTTGTAAATAATGTACTACTTTCGTAATCAATGCCCTACGTACGAAATGTAGCATGTGGATGAAGCATTCTTTCAAGGATCCTTCCAACTGAAATAGATTGAAAAGTCAGAAGGATTTCTCACGGTCCGAAGCTCACATTTTTAGTCACAAAAACCCTTTTAACCCCGAAACACTAATATGCAATATTTTGCTATTGAATCTTCAATAGCAATAATTCAGAAGTGTCTGTTACTCTTAATTCCCAAAGGCCGTTTTGCCTTCTTCAAGACCAGTTCTCGATTTCTCTGGATTTTTCAGTTCAGTGATTATTTTCCAATCCTCAAACAACAAGTCTCCTACTTTTGTTTCTTTCAGTGAGTTTTAACACCACCAAAGTACTTTTAACCTCCATAACGTACTAATTCCAACCTACTTCAGTGGTGAGCATTTGAGGTCCCAAATTAAAAATCTTTACCATTTCTATTCGTCATGTACCTGACACATGAACGTGCATATAGGATTAAAAAGGGGATTTTCTTTTTAAAATCATGCTTAAAATATCGCTTGCTTTTAATATTTCTTAAGAAATCTAAGTTCCGCATATGAACTCCTTTGGATAGATTACTTGTGCAACTTTGCCTAAAGTGTCTTCAAAGATTATACGCAATGGACCCTTTGACCTGCTCAAATCCTTAAAAGGTTCTGAAAACCTATCATTTAAAAAAATATTCTTCAAAGAATACTACGTCTCTTGTTTGTACCAGGATTCCTACACTTGTGCTCTAATCCTTATTATCTTCTTGGAATCCTTCTTTTCCCCTTGCGTGACAAGAAGACGTTTTGGGGTCAATGAAGCTTAACTGAGTACGTTTAATTATTCACTCGTTTCTTTTCTTTATTTGACATGAATTTTGTAAAAAAAAATTACCTACACGTTGAAAAAAAAGAGAACTCGTGTGGCAATAATTTCGCTGATATGTTTGTTTCAGTATGAGTATTGGAACAGTAAATGTGTCAAGCAGTTAATGAATGGTTTAAACCTTGACCTTGAGTTGTTATTAATGAATACCGAATCTTGAGTTTCACATTGCTGATCTAATGCCCAAAAAGTTATCTGCAGACGAGTTCGGGAAAGAAGTCCCGCTCCCCATAGCTACAGCATTTTGAAATTTCAAATTAAGGCAGTTGTTTTAAAATAATTTGATGAAAGGTAAATTCTGTATAATTTGAATTAAAATATTAACTACAGTTAAATTCGTAAATGAGAAATATATTCATTAATATTTACATTTATAATAAGAATTATAAGCAATTCATTTTTGCTTTGGAAGTAAAGACATGATGAAACACAAAGATTGCAAATACGTAATTGTTGGCACGTGTTTCTGGGTTGAAAGGAACTCCTTTTCGATGCAAAATGAATATGCTAACAAGTGAAAGAACGTCCAACCAATACTATTAGAGCGATAGAAAGCAGATAGGATTGAAACAAAAATGTCCGACCAGAAACCAAAGGGTTCCAGTAACCTTGCATCGGTTACTAGTTAACCCTTTGATTTTTTTATGTTCAAGCTATTTTTTTTCCTATCCATCTCTTTTGTCTGACGTCCTTTCATCTGTAAGCAATTTTCTCTCGAATTTAAGAGGGATTCGTAGGAGGTCGTGGTAATTTGTGCCTGTAATTAGTTATAAATTTTATGCTTTTTTAACGTTGTTTCTCTCATTCAACATTCATTAATGATAAATGCTTCAGCAAACAATTTTGGGTCTTCTCTTTAAAGCGATTTTATGTCTTTTTTTCTAGAAACTATCGGCATTTAATTTCTCTTAATACCAAAAACAATAAAATTTAAATAGTAAATTTTTTTTTATCTTGATATATTTAGGACAGGCACGCATCAGAATCAAGACGAATTTTGTGTAAAGAGCAGTATTCTTTTAGACGTAAACGGAGCTGTGAGAAAAGTTAGGGTAAATGTCAAAGCAGAAGGATTTTTAACAGGCCCTAAAAAGAAAGCTTAGATTAATTAAGCAGCTTTAATCTTTAAATCATATTTATTACTTTTTAAAAGAAAAGAGGTTGAAAACCATTTTCTGTTGAATCTGCATACTTAGGAAACAAATGTTTCTGAAAACGGCGTTTCTCCCTTACCTCAATTTCAGTAAGGACTATAACGCACTATTTTTCTTCCATGGGTTACATTTTATTTTATTTTACTGAATTCCTTAATAATAACAACATTTAAACAAGAAGTAAATAACTAAAACAAAAATAGAATGCTGTTGAAAGTTTATCGATGCAGATAGTAAACTATGAAATGAGGTACTTTATTTTGTAACCAAAACAGGCTGAATTAATCAATTTTTAAGCCGGCAAAAAGAAATTTCACATCTACTCATTAATGTGTGATTTTCACACATTTTTTGAGCAGATGTTTACAAATTCTCTAAGAATGTAAATGCCAGATAAAAAAGGATAAGTATTAGTTATTTTTTCTTATAATTTTGATATTACCCTACTTCATACTCGATCTACACTAAAAATGAATGTTGTTTTTACAGTATAATACAGCTAATATTATGGTAATAAACTGTAAAAAATATTGATTTTATAGTAATAAACTAAAATTGCTCATTTTACAGTACTAAACTGTAAAAATGCTACTTTTATAGCAATGTACTAAAATTGCTAATTTTACAGTTTATTACCGTGCATTTTACAGTTTCAAACTGGAACCTCTGCTGTCAGTATTATACTGTTGCTTCTACAGTATAGTAAAGTTAAATTTTACGGTAATAAACTGTAAAAATGCTAACTTTACTGTAAGAAACTGCAAAAGTGCTAGTTTTACAGTTTATTACTGTGCATTTTACAGTTTTAAATTGGAACCCCTGTTGCCAGGATCATACTGCAGAAATAACAGTTCATTTTTTGCAGTGGATGTTTTGCCATCATTTTTTTAAATCTACTTATATTAAAAACTGAGTATCTTTCTCACTATCTTTCTTTCTAACTATCTTTCTTTCTAACTATCTTTCTTTCTATCTTTCTATGTCACGCTTCTTTCTCCTGAACGCCAATGAACTGAAAGTCGAACCAGGTACCGATAGATAGGTAATTTTTCAAGCTTCTTTAGTTTCAATTGATATAATTATACGATTTTAATTAGCGAAGATATCAATTAATAAGTAGTCAAATTTAAAGCGATTAAGCCTAATAAATGATTAAATATGAAATCCATTCTTGCAAACCGTCGTTGCTATGAAACGGTGATAACAATGATAATGAGAATTTTGAATGAAGGCTTAACTAAATCAAACACGAAACTCAAAGCGGACCACTTACGTAGAATTTTTATCGCTAGCTACTGGTAATATTTTGAAACATTTATTTGTTGAAGAGCCATCTACTTATATTAAAAACTGAGTATCTATGTCTGCTTTTTTTCTTTGAGCGACCTGAACTTACTGAAACTTTCCTCACCATCTTGAAGGCGTGAAGCATCTCAATAATTCGAATAATTTTTTTATATAGGAAAAAAGTAAAGGCGTGAAGCGCCTGTAAGCGAGCCGCCTTGGCGGGGAGTAGTTTCTTTAAATTTTTTTCTCACTACTTTCAGGGCACGAAGTGCCCGTTCAACGCCGGGCCACGTGCGTGGTATGTCTTGAAATCGAATGAACATTAAATTATATCAAATAATATAATTTCAGAATGAGGTAAAAGTTAGAGAGGTGGGACGTTATGCATCAGCATGCCGCAGGAAGCTAATCTAGCTGCCCTGGCAGCTAGTTCACTTTTAAATTTCAAAGGGACTAATTGTATTTACTTCAGATCGACAAAAATATTGTAAGGACTTACCTAGACAATCGCAGTTAAGTTGCAGTATTCCTAAAACGCAACCTAATTATAGAAAGTGAGGGTGCAGATAAGAAATCACACCTTTCTACTCAAAAACTGCTATTTAAAGTCACTGGTGCACTGTAGAAAATGAATGTTGTTTTTACAGCATAATACTGCTAATTTTATAGTAATAAACAGTAAAAATTGCTAATTTCACAATAATGAACTGTAAAATTGCTACTTTTGCAGCACTGAACTGTAAAATCCCTAATTTAACAATTTATTACAGTGAATTTTACAGTTTTTAACCGGAATCTCAGCTATCATCATTATACTGTTTTTTACAGTATAATACAGATAAATTTCACGGCAATAAACAGCAAAATTACTAACTTTACAGTAAGAAACTAAAATTGCTAGTTTTACAGTTTATTACTCTGCATTTTACAGTTTTTAATTATAATCTCGGCTACCAGTATAATGTAAAAACAACAGCTCATTTTTTGCAGTGTGTGAAAAATATTCTTTCACGCTTACAGTAAGTTTTATCTTTAAATATTTGGGCACTAACGGGAAAAAATCCCAATGCGCCTGCAACCCCTTTGCTTACGTTTCATTTTTAAGCAATTTGATCTTGCTCTTCACGCTGCACACGAATCTCTTGAAGTGCAGTAAAATGTCAAAAGAATTACAGTTACAATAGTGTTTGTATTTAGAGCACATCGTTAGCGTAGAATATTGATTGATTATTAATACAGGCAATTTTTTTCTTCTCTCTAGTTAAACAGCGAAATCATTAGAAATGATTAAATATAGATTATCCTTCATCTGATTTTCTACACTTCTATTGTTTAGCTCATTTATTTTAGAGCAACTCGCTTTGATATGTCTTCATAAATGAATTGAAAACTCTATTGTAAATTCGGTCAATAGCTACAATCAAGAGTAAACATATTTTTTTACATATTAATATGCCCATTTAAACAATACAAGACGTAATATTGAACTCAATATGGTAACTATGATTGCTGCAATTTGAAAAAATTGTACTTTGTTTTTAGCATGAGTTTTAATAACTTAATAATAATCAAAATTGGGTATTCAATTGCAATTAATTATGAACTAAAATTTTGACTCAGTGACCTTGTCTAATATTTTTATTATGATGAGAAATTAGAAGCCAGTACAAAATGGAACTTAAAATATGACCTAAAGTATAGGCGAAAAAAAGATGGCGCACAGCTACTCCTAGCTGTTAAATTTTACTTTACTAAGAGCTGTTAAAAGTTTACCTTTTTAAGATTGACCAGAAAGCCCAAAAATTGCTTGTATTACAAACCGAGCTTTAACAGAGGGAACCTATGGAAACCTATGAAAAGTTGTTCAAATATTCGTGTTTCTCAGGCGTTTCAAAAAGTTCCAGATTTAGAAAAGAACCAAAAGCTTTTAAATACTTTCAGATCCCCACGTTTTTTTGGCTTCAAATATTTTGGTCCCAAATTTGGTGACATTTTCGGTGATATTGACGACGATACTTTTGTTTTATAACGATAGTGTTGAATCCATCCCGCAGGCAACACATCAGAAATTTTAAACGATATTTTTGAAGTTTAACGTCATATCTACTCAATCGGTGATCGATATTATAAAACTTTGTGCACACGTTTTCAATGGCACACACTTAAGTTGCATGGTATTTATGCAGTTAAAATGTTCCAAAAGTTTAATACATCACGACAATGTTTGAAAGCAAAAACAGGAAAAGAAATGTTTATTCATATCTGAAGGTCACAAGGAATTTTTTCATTGCAAGGAAATGAGCTTGCATATAAAAAGACATTCACTAAAAAGCGTTTTAGAGCTTTTGCTGCTCTTCAAAAAATCTCCTACAAACTGTCAGTTTATGGCATTAAAATGTAAGTATTGCAAAGCTGTATTATGACATTTTGACATTTATTTGAAAATTCCAACAATAATGCAGACGAAAAGAAAAGGGAAATTTTGCTCTTTTTTGCAATCCTTGTGTGAAAGTAATACATTAGACTTATGAACAGATGAATAAGATTAAAATCTTCCTAACGCAACGGATACAAATCATGTCGCTAATGAAGAGTTTTCGAGAAAAAAAAAAGTACTTTTTTTTGCCATTTTTTCCCGCTGACAAGCCGTTTCGTTAACCCACTTATTAATATGCACGATCAATTCCTGTTTCCTCTGCAAGGAATCCACCGGCGGCTGAGATCTAATGATCAGGAAGTGGGCTTCATCAAATACACTCCTCCTCTTCGGATTGTAGAAGTTTCGAATCAGGAGAAAGGGCCCGATATAGAAGTATTGCATCAGCGTTATGTAATAAAAATGCGTCATCGTTGCTAATACCTCAAGCAAATTCTTGAATTCTCATTTGTACTAATTAGAAAACGCCCCACAAACTTACATATATGTGGAGAATGCAATCACTTAAACATTCAGATGAATTAGGATATTTATTACTTTCGATAATGGGGGAGTTTCCGAAATTTCAAAAGTATTTTTTTCTGAAAGAGCATGCTTCAAAACATAGGAATTGACCATTTTTTAAAATTTTTTGACACAGTTATATATTTTTATGAATTATTTTAACCGGTGCGCAGATGCTATTCCGAAAAAAAGTCTGCGCATGACGTCAGTGGTGCACGTAAGCGCGAAATCTAATTGGTTGTAGTGAGATGACGAAGGTCGTGAAGTCATCGATTCCTGCGATTGGACAACTCAAGTCAAGCAAAATGGTGTTATTATTGGAAAAAGAGCTGGTAGTTGCACCACTGACGTCACAAAAACCACGCCACGTTTTCAAGGTAGGGTATTTAAAAAAATTAATAAAAAATAAACTGTTGGGAAAATTAAAGTATTTTCCGGGCCCATGTTATTTTTTTATATCATTCTATCAATTTCAGTAATAAAAAGTAGTACTTCTGACTGAAGGAAACTCCCTCATTATGTAAAAATATTTACATGAGAACTACTCGTCCTAAGGATAGGTAGCAGTACCAGTCCATGGTACCGTAGTACCTGTACTTACAGTACACTCTTAACCGCAGCCAAGTAGCATCAACATTTCCTTTCTATCTTGACCGCAGTCTCGACACTCGACTCCACTGTCTCTCTTTTCTTCCACTTCTTCTTCTCGGCGTCTTCGCGCAATATTAGATAGATGATTTGGAAAGTGAATTAATTCCACCTCGTTACAAATGTTCACACACCAATCAAATAGTACTCGGCTAGTTCATTTAAAGGCAGAATTGAATGACAGGGCAGCCCGCTCAAACGCAGCACTGGAACAACCCCAAAACGACTCCCCCATAGGGCTGTCTCTCTTTTCCGTGCGATGTCCTCTACGCAGTTACAGTTACGACGTCGCACACTTGCTGCTGTTGAAATGTGGGGCTTAACAGCTTGGTCCCACAAATATTAGTATAGTCGAGTCTCGATAACGCCATGCTCTTAACTCGAATATTACTTTATCTCGTTGAGTCCCAAACTTTTGAGAATGATGTGGGAACTTCTTATGTAGCTCGAACTATCAATAACTTGAAGCTTTTAGCCGGTCCCTTGGGACTTCGAGTTATCGAGACTCGACTGTATGTTATATGAAGATAATGATAAATAATCGGGCGGTAAATCCCCGGAAATAGCAATATGCAAAGGGCATTCCATAAACACTGAGAGTTATTTTTTTACGAAGTGTTGACGCCGAGGAACTAAAAAATAGATGTGTTGGCGATTTTTTTAGACTGTTAACTGTACGTTTACGCAAAATTCCAAAAGAAGCAGAAAATTTTATTTTCCCTATTTCGTATTTGTTTAAAGAACTGTTTTATTTGCCCTACAGAAATGGAGTTGAGTATTTGGTGTTAAAAATCGAAATGCGTTGTGCCATAAAATTTTGTTACCACTTGGACAGCTTCAAAAACAGTTAAGTTAATAAAAGAAGTTTATAAAGACAAATGTTTTGGTGATTCAACAAGCTCTAGGAGCCAGTTCTGCGGACGAAAGGCCTTTCTTGAAATCACCATTCCATCTAAAAATTGAAGACTCACAGAAACATCTGCCTTTGTAAGCTTCTTTGAATAAGTTAACTGTTTCTGGAGCTGCCCAAACGGTAGCAAAATGTTATAGCACAACGCATTTCGTTTTTTAACTTTGAATCACTCATCTCCATTTCTATAGGGCAAAAAAAAAGAAAAAAAAACAATTCTTTAAATAAGCACGAAACTAGGAAAATAAAATCGTTTTTATGGGTGTTGTTCTTGTAATATTTAAAACATTCTAAAACGATGGAATAATTTTTATGTGCAACTTATAACTTTTCGAAGCACGACAATTTGAAATAATAGTAGTAATAATAATAATAATAATAATTAATAATAGTAATACAAACGTAGAAAGTCTTAAACTTGGCTACAATCTTTGATTGCAAAAGTTTTTATCTTTTGAAATAAATTACATTTTCTTTAACATTCATTACTGACTATTTTTACTTTTTAACATAGAAGTATATATTTATTTCCCTCGTAAGTTTAGAAATACACAAGAAATCGGAATTCAAAACTTAATTCTTGTTTTAATGAATGATTTTCAGTATTTGTGTATGTATTTTTGGATAATGGTTAGAACCTCTTGCGAAATACATTTTTTATATCTACTTATTCTATGTGAAGTAATGACCCAAACATTGGTGCATCGCTTTCTTCCAAAAAAAAAAAAAACAACTACTTTTTGGAGTTCAGCTAATACAAATATTGCAGTTTATTGTGACTGACAGTATCATATAAATCAGCCAATAGTTTAAAACAAAATAAAAAATAATAATGCGGTTTTAGCAATATCCTTTTGGTTAAATACATAATTACAGTTGCCCCAATCGACCATTGAAACTCTTGTCTTCTTTCCATTTCCTTTAAGTTAAAATAAAAACTTGCAAACACAAAGAAATATTTCACAGTCTGTTAATTTTTCGATACTTGTTTGATTGAAAAAAAAAGTCGTTTTTGTTCTTTTTAAGGTGAAAAAGAAATGCCGAAAAACTACAAACCTTGATTTTGCTTTCTTTTTAAGCAGTGGGAAAGAATTCGTGCTGTTGCAACTTATTTATTTCGATTTCGCTATTCTCCGAGGTAAATGTTTAATCAATTGATGTTGGTTCTTACTCTTCTATTAGAGTTCTGTTTGGCTAATTGTGGGTTAGATCGTTTTGTTTCTTTCAATTCAGCTCAGTTCAAGGCGAATTTGATTTAGGTTGTAAATGGAATTCTGATTCTTTTATTTCTTTCCAAACGTTTTATTATGTATTTATACATTTATATCTACAGTTTTAGGTTTGCTGATACGATTGCTGAATCTTGTCAGTGTTGAAATGTACTTTTTATGCTTTAAATGTATCCAAATAAGAAAAAAAAAGCAAACAAATATAGCTTCATATTTTATTTGAAAATGGAACAGATAAATAAGATTGAACTTTTTAAACTGAAATTTTCTGTCCTTGAATTTTTAGTACGCCATCTTAAAAAAATATATTATAAAAAAATCATTCTCGATATTTGTTTGAATGAAATATGTTAATGTATTCTTTAAGGTTCATTATTTAAAACTCATCAAGTAAAACAGATCGACATATTTTTGTAAAAACCTAAGTAAATAATTATTTTTACGACTTTGTACTAAATACAATAAGGGCCCTGCTCCACATCAGCGGAAAACGCGACCGAAACCGAAGGCAGAAACCAAAAATCCGGGTACTTTCCATAGGAACACTATGTAATTCATTTTACGTTTCTGCTTTACGCTCGCGTTTTCCGCTGATGCGGAGCAGGGCCTAAGATTAATTTCAAAAATTTTAAGTTTTGTTAATTGTTATTATTATTATTGTTAGTTTATTATTTTTTTCTGAATGACTTTATATGCATTATTTTTCTAATCATTATTTCTGCACATTTTTAAAATCTTTTTTGAAAAATCTCAAGGAAATAATAGGAATGTGTCTTAATTCTATTATCATTATTTGTAGCTAGCGGATAACTATTCATAACTTTTGGCGTACTATACATCTAACGTCTGATTACACTAGTCGACAAATTTTCACTTTTTTTCCCTAACAAAGATGAAATTAACTGTTTTTGACTAATTTTGCAGTGTAGAATTCAAAAATAATAGTAAAAAAGCTGTAGCACGTACAGTTTTTTTGTTATGAATTTCTAAAAAGTACTGAACATAACTGGAAAAACATATCAAACACACCTTTTTTCAAGAGGAAAGGATCATAATATTAACTCCTAACTTTTTTTGAAGTTTCAAGAGAGACTCAAAGTTCAAAATCATGACCACTAATAGCAAAGATGGGGTTGTTAGGGGGTGTACCCCCTCAAAATGAGCAAAAAGTCACCAAAAATGATCTTTTCATTCTTGTTCTTTTAAAATGATGTTAAAAAAAAAAATTCGATGTAAAATCAGAGGATAAGACCCCCTCCTATGATTCCTACATCCGAAAAAATTTTCGCGCTGCAAAAAAAATTAAAAACAAAATTAAAAACCGATTTTATGACTGTCGCACGCTAAATACGAGACACATCGCAGGTCTTCAGAAAGACGGCGTATTCTGGCTGGTTCTTATGTAAAATTATCTCCAAAATCCAAATATGGTCCCTTTCCTCTCCATCACTCTCCACTTTTTGCAGAAAGCCCCCCCCCCCCCCCTGATACAAAGCCGTAAATACTTCATCTCTTATTTAGCGTGCGTCAGTCATAAGATCGGTTTTCTTTTTTTTTTTTTTTTTTAATTTTATTTTACAGCGCGAAAATTTTTTTGGGCATAGGAATAATAGGAGGGGTTCTTATACTCTGATTTTACCCCAGAAAATTTTTTTAACACGTCATATTAAAGAAAGCAGAATAAAAAGATACTTTTTCATGATTTTTTGAATATTTTGAGGGGATACACTCCCCTCGTCCCCCCTTTTTGTCATCGGTGGTCATGATTTCGGACTTTGAGTCTCCCTTCACCTCCAAAAAGATTTAGAAGTTAATATTTTGCTCCTTTTCCCTCCAAAAATAGGCATTTGGTGCGAAAATCATAAAATATAGTAAAAAATTATTTTTTTTCATTATGGAAAATTGAGACGTGGTGGAACTTTTTTACTTGCAGGTATTTAAATAACTATATGAATACGTAATAAAAATAATAATTTGGTTGTTGTTAGTGAACCACTGTCGACCAGTGTTATGAGCTTCCTCTTTTGTTTCAATTGGCTATTTTCATGAAAATTTGTACTGTACACAGTTATGATTAGTAGGTGTAAACTGTGATGCAGCCAGCGGGTGACCATTTGTAGATATATCGCCAAACTGGTTAAAACTTTAGCACCAAAAATGAGGTACTAAATAGAACTTGGTTCTATTGGTTCATTTGACGAGGTTGAGATAGCTCCCATGCTTCCTATGCTGGAACTGATGCAGGAATCTCTCCTGCATCAGTTCGCCCTAAACTACCGTGCTAGGCGCAAAAGTGGAATATGCAGACGCTCTCAAACTGAGATATTACTTTCTGAGGGGTTTTCCATCCCTATGTATTTGATTTAGGAGGTATTTTTTCGGAATTTTTTTTAAAAATATATCCAGTTCTCAAATGACCATAAAACATTGTATTTAGGTAAAATACATCACATAACCACCTGGTGCCAATAACTCAATTTCGTTAAAATGTACATACACGACTTTTGTGCTTAGCACAGCAGTATGGGATACAAGTACACTGCTCGACATTGAAAATGCAACACCAAGAAGGAGTGGTCAGAAATTGATGAAATTTGGTAAGAAGACAGAGACAGCATGGAACAATAAGTGATATTTATTTCAAAATAAATAAGCAAAATTTAGAGCGAGGACTGCGTCGGCTCAGTAAGAAGTAGGACCACCGCGGACAGCGATACACGAAGAAGCACGTCTAGGCATGGAGTCAATAAGCCTGCGGATGGTGTCCTGAGGGATGGCACTCCATTCCCTTTCAACCATTTGCCACAGTTCGTCATCTGAACGAGGCAGTGACAGGTTCTGCAACGGCGTTCAATCACGTCCCACACATGTTCGATTGGTGACAAGTCAGGAGAGTATGGTGGCCAGGAAAGCATCTGTACACTTCGTAGAGCATGTTGGCTGATTCGAGCACTGTGAGGCCGGGCGTTATCCTGTTAAAAATTGCATTTGGCAGACCCTGAAGGTAGGGGATTGCCACCGACCGCAGTACATTATCTACATATCGTTGGTCCGTCATAGTGCCCCGAATACGAACTTGATGTGATACGGAATTGTATGCAATAGCGCCCCAAACCATTATGCCACGTTGTCGCGCTGTGGGCGTTCCACAGTTACTGCCGGATTCGATCTTTCTCCACGTCGACGCCACACACGTATGCGATGACTATCGCTGTACAAACAGAAGCGGGATTCATCTGAGAACACTACGGTTTGCCATTCTGCCATCCACGTCGCTCTGGTCCGGCACCATTCCAAACGTTGGAGTCTGTGCTGTGAGGTCAATGGCAGTCTTCTTAGCGGGCGCCGTGATTGCAGGCCACATGCAACCAGTCGACGGGAAATGGTTCTGGTCGACACAGGAACATCCAGGGTACCTTGCACGTGCTGCAGAATCGACGTACAAGTGACTTGCGGGTCAGCAACAGCTTGTCGGTGAATCCGTCGATCCAAGCGGTCTGACGTTACTCTGGCTGCACCTGCACCCCTCAATGTGGCTACATTTCCTCTTTCCAACCATCTCCGACACAGCCACCGATACAGTGCTTGCATCCATGTGGGTATCAGCTGCAATTTGACGTATGGACCAACCTCCCTTTCTCAGTCTGATCACCATACCCCTTGTAAAGTCGTCTATATGCTGGAAGTGTCTTCGTTGAGGACGGCGTGGCATTTCCTCCTATCACACGTATCCTTCGAGACAGAAACCAAATTTCTCCGATAATTAGTCTGGCAGAAAAACCAACATGAACATAGCCCACTTTTCAACTTCATTCTCTTATATCTTACTTCACGTGCGTCGGAGAGCTGCGCATTTCATATCATTTGCATAACTCAGTGACGTGCGTCTACGGTAAAATTTGCATGAATTTCTGACCACTCCTTCTTGGTGTTGCATTTTCAATGTCGAGCAGTGTATTTAAAAGGTTCTACCTTTTCTTAGGTACTTTCATATTGAATGTTTATTCCTCTTACACATTCGATTTAGTCATTGCTATTTCAGATCGCTTGCAAAAACATCAAACTTACGTTTAAACTTGCCATTTTCCATTCTAAGCCTACTTTATTCGTGTTGACGTCTGAACATAAAAAAATCATAGAAAATGAACATAAGACGTATGCTATGATTATTTTGAACACAAGACATATAGTTTTAAAACAATAAATACCATTTAATAATCGTACTAAGAGCATTTTGATTACCACATTAGATGCTGTTTTTCTTTACCTCTGTAGATTTTAGAAAAGTGACAGAAATTAACCTTTCTTTTCCTTTCTAATAGATTGTCCAAATGGAATGTATCGATGTTCTTCGGGACTCCCTCGATGCATAAGACAGCCTCAGGTTGGTGACGGAGTGCGGCAATGCCAAGACGGATCAGACGAAGGTAAATTATCTTTTAATACGTTGATAACTACATTATGAAATATAATTGCAAATTCCACTATTAGATGAACTCATTCACCGGTTAAAATAACGTGAATCCTACACTGTAAAAAAATGAATGTTGTTTTTACAGTATAATACAGCTAATTTCACGGTAATAAAGTGTAAAAATTGCTAATTTTACAGTACTAAACTGTAAAATTGCTCATTTCACAGTTTATTACCGTACATTTTACAGTTTCAAACTGGAACCTCTGCTGCCAGTATTATACTGTTGTTTTTACAGTATAATCTATATACATAAATGACTACTTTTTGTATGTATGTCCGGGGTAATCTTCCAAACTACTGGACAGATTTTAACCATTTTTTCCCCGTAGATAACTACAGTAACAGGGAGCAGGATAAGCTATAATTTATTTCTAAAAAGCTTAGTTTAAAAAAGTTATTATGGAAAATAGTAAATTTCATGTCAAATCCCCATTTAATGATTAAATTTTCAACCCATCGTTGCAAAAATGTGTTGCTCTGCAACAACAATATTAATAGTAATCATGATGAAAATTTTGAACCAAGGCTTCTCTGGAGTAAGTATGAAATTTATTGCTTTCTTAGGATTTTTACATTCATCTATGCCAGTAATCGATACCGGGTTAAATAAAAAGATAATTGATTTTAGTAACAATTAGAAAATAGAAAGTGATTTTTTGGAAAATCACACGGATAGAATAAATAACGCATTTAAGTTTGATTTCACGTTCTCCTTCATACCCAGTTAATCAATCGCACGGTCACAAAAATACCTTTGAGAAATATGATTCTACTGAGCTTAGTTGAAAATCATATATTTTCTTGGATTTAGTATGTTGCATTACACCCGTGCGACGCCGGGCACATCAGCTAGTACAGCTATATTTTACGGCAATAAACTAAAATTTCTAAATTCACAGTAAGAAACTAAAATTGCTAGTTTTACAGTTTAAAATTAGAACCTCGGCTGCCAGTATTATACTGTAAAAACAACAGTTCATTTTTTGCAGTGTATACTTTTTCAATGTGAAATATAGATATAGGGTGAGTTCTGGTAAGTGCGTCCACGGGGTAAGTGCGTCCACTGGGAATTATATGGACACTGTCCTGAAATGGCTTCTGCAACACATCGACTATGTTAGATAAATGTCTAATGATAATTTCTATAGGTAGAATTCAGCCCTGGATTCAATAGATAAAACACAAGCAGAGACAACTTAAATGTCTTAAAAAAACTCTAAAGTAAAGATTGAGAAGGTTTTGTTTCAGTTTCTCTTGGAGTCATACCAAGCAATTGAAGTCAAGAAATGCAAGATGTTTCTTTTGAGTAACAGCTACTAATAACGTACATGGGGTACTTTGATCAAATACTCTAACTAAAATTTGTTTATATGACGGTACGCACTTTCCCTTTCTTTAAAGTAAGGTGGGGGTAAGTGCGTACCATTATGATGGGGCAAGTGCGTACCACTATCATAAGGCATATGCGTACTATTATGCAGAGCAAGTGCGTATCATTATGATGAGGCAAGTGGAAAATCCAACTCTCGTAATTCACCATTAATTTTGCTTATAACTCTTTTATAAGCCGATTATAAATTCGACGTCATTTCCATCAAGTATTTATATTCACATTGAATGCGGCATAAGATTTCCATTTCATTCATTACCTCTGAAATATATTGGCTTTTAGATATCAGTTAATACATTTTTCTTTGAAAATAGCAATCATAAGCTATACTTAATTTAAACCAGAGTGACAAATGAAGCAGTGAAATTAAGTGAAACACTAAATAAGGAACCAACTGATTCAAAAAAAAAACGAAGGTGGAGTAATGAATTATATTTAAGAAAATGAAGAACACCTTGTGAAAAACTATTTCAATGTACAAGAAAAAAAAAGTAAAAGTATCATATCAGGATCAATTATTTTCTTTTTTTTTTCTCTCTTTATTTTGTGTTTTTTCTTACTGCTGCTGATTCTAATAAGAAAAATATTTTAAATCCGTATTTATTTAAAAAAAAAGAAAGAAAAAAAAATCGAATTGTTCACTCGGGTCACCTAACGATCTACTTACTATACAAATAGAATTAAAGAAAATCACAGGAGTACGCACTTACAACAACGCTATTGGACGCACATGTCTCATCTTACATTTAAGAAGGGGTAAGTGCGAACCCTGGCTTAAGCACAGACTGATTAATGTATTAAACAAAAATTAACTCTGTAGACTATAAGTGATTATTACTAAATAAAAACAACTTACATTTGCTGACTTGGTTTTTTTTAAAAGTACAGAGGAAGAATCACAGACACAACTCTCTCAATCTTCAAATCACAGTTGTTCGCAAGACACGTGGGATATCACTGATTGCGTTTCATCCATGCAAGTAAATGCTGATCTCTAGCATTAGGAATTATCCCAAGTCAACTACCTAACATATTTAATATGTGCCAGAAATTATTTCCTGCTCATATTCACATAATTTAAGGTGGACGCACTTACCCCGCTAGGTAGGGAAAGTGCGTACCTTAGAATAGGTGTCATAAACCACGTCACAAAACCTATGCTTATGGTTTATTTGAAATATTATATGCTTGAAAATCTTAGTAAAGCATCTGGAAAGAAAACTAAAAAAAATTGTGAGTGTACAAGATTTTTCAACAGAGCAGCATCCTTGAGAACATGAACTTTGAAAAAAAAGGGTACGCACTTACCAGAACTCACCCTATTCCATTTTCACTGTAACGACCTTGGGCTTATGGAGACCCAGCATGTTATTTCTGAAAAGAAGCCGATTCACATCAATAAATATCAATATAATTAAGTTATTTCACGTTTCATGCAAAAACTGTGAAAGGAGCAGATTCTTAAAATTATGATCTGCATAATCGACTACAGCATAAAGTTACTTCTCCAGTCTGCAATCTCAGAAAGTTGAAGTAATCACCCCTTCCCTCAGAAATGGAGAACTGAACTGCTTTTTACAGTTTATAGCATGCTGGTTCCAAAGACGTACTATCAGAGGCTGAAAAATTTTCGCTTTCTTTTAGTACTATTGTTTTAAATTTTAAAATATGTTTTCATTTCAAAAATTGCGAAAAATGTTTTAAAGGCTTTTAATTAATATCTTCGTTAATTAATGTAATCCGGAGACGCGACCAAGCTAAGAACACTCACGATCAACTCTAATTTCAAACAAAAAAAAAATTTTTAATCGTTCCATCCGTTTAGGGACTAGCGTAACACAGACAGATACACAGACACGTCAAATGTATAACTCCCTTCCCTTTTGCATCGGGGGTTAAAAAGAATGACACGATTTCATTTTCGATGTCAGACAGTTTGCGAAAAAAAGTTAGCTCGTTTATCAATTAGAATACCGTGCTAGTTGAAAACGAAATGTCCGTCCAATGTTTCAATTAGATTAAAGAATAGAATTGATTTTTTGATTAAAAAACAAGGAAAAGAAAATTAACTACGTCAATTATAATTTAGGCTAAATTAACTACTTTAATCTACACGCAAATCGAATATTGGTCCTTCATAATGAGTAGATCAAAGCCAGGCTTAACTGATAGACACACATTGTGCTTTTGGGGTCAATAACTTGCTTTCCAAGTTTTACTTTTCATAGCTAATACTTACTTTAATTTTCTGTGTTTTTTTGTTGTGAGTAACTGAGCTGAACATGCACAAATATCTACTATTAAAGAGCAAACAAAAGTTATTTTATAGGTCTTGGATTTAGCATACAAAACCATTAATAAGCTTTTCTATTACCACTGGATAAGTTGCGAAAGCATATGTTTTGTATTTTCTAGTTACAAGAAAAACCTTTATTCAATCATAAAGTTTTGGTAATAACATTAGTAGTTCAAGCAAAGAATGTAACTCATGCCGCAGCAAATAATAATGTTGTTGTTGTTTCTGATACCACTCAGGTATCCGAGTCCAAGTAGATGAAATCTGCTCGATTTATGGCAGGATTGGTACGGCTTCCGTTTTTACGGACACCATTTAGGTGGAAGACCGTTTTAGCTCAACACACATGCCGTTAGGACCCGTTTATAGGGTTGGTATTTATTTATGACCCACTTTTACACACAGAAAGGACAGTGACAGGAGAGAGAGAAAGTATCACGATCAGACGTCACTTACCACTAGACAAGGTGGCCGAAGCAAGTAATAATTCGATGAGGTTGTAATTCAAAAGAATGGAGTGAGAGGATAATACAGTGAACTCTCACTTATGCGCCGGCCCACGGGACCAACAGAAAAAGGCGCATAAGTGAGAGAGACGTATAAGCGAACAAGCTTATTTAAAGGATAGGTTCTAATGAGTGAATGAATAAGAATGTTTCTATAGACGAGGGACATATTACTACGGTTTGGTAATTGCTGGAACTTAACTACAATGATAAAGAGAGAAAAAAAAGTTGCATACCTAATTACAAACTGCTCCTTTTAAAACGATCCATAATAGGTAATTGCTCCTCTCCGAACTCTATTTCATGCGGAAAAAATACCTTCCGTGAGCAATAGGCGAAGGATTAAAGGGAAAAGTGAAGAAAAATGCTTATTTTTTAAATAAAATAATATTTTTTGTTTACATTTTATGGAAAATTCGGTGCATAAGTGAAATATTTATCTTTTGAGCGACGCATAAATGATTGATTCTATCATTATTTTGCTATGATATGTGCTGAGACCATTCAATATCGTCGTATAAGTGAAAAAGGCTCATAAATGAGGCGGTGTATAAGTGAGAGTTCACTGTAGAGAGAGAGAGCAGAACGAACTTGGACTTTCGATCGTTAAAAATCCAAGTTCAAGCTGCCTTATTCTTCAGTTGGTGCACAAATTCGAAAATATGAAATGCTATTAACAATCATGGCGTAACAAGTTGCTGTAACATTTGGAGTGCGATACCATCTTTAACAGTGACCTCTAACTTGCTCAACTGATATCTTCGTTTATAAAGTTACAGACACCCAGAGCTATAGGCGGTAGACAGCGTCAATCCGTTTAGCTGCAGGGCTCAAATTCCAGCGATATTATGGTATTAAAAAACTAGCATTACGTACAACCAAAACTATGGGACCAATTTGCTCTCTACAACGGATAGTGCTTGATTTTGGAATATTTTGCAGCTTATTCTTGCGTATGTCACACCAAAATATAGAAAATTTAAGCAGTATCCTATGTCATATGTCGTTAATTGTTTATACTCGGTTTCTTCAAAATAGGCGAATCAAGTTTAGAAATTTTGCATCTTCTCCATGGAAACCGTACGAAAGAAAACAGCTCCACTCTTTTTTTTCCCACTTCTGTTGAGGCATTTCATTTATTTTATGTCTATCGAATTAGGCTTACGCTTTTGTTTATATCCTCATGTCTCAGTTATGTCTCAACGTTTTCTAACACATCTAGTCATACATTAAAACAGCAAAAATTTCTAAAATGTTATGCTTTATTAACGTTGATTTTTCAATGGAATAATAGTTTACGCACAAAGCAATTTTAGCCGTTTACGTTTAACCATTGTTGCAAAAGCTAAGTCGGGAAAAAGTCCATAGCGCCGTAACTATGATAACCATCAGGAGAAAAGTGTGGAGAGTGGGAAATTTGTTTTACTTTGAGCCGCCTCCTTTCGTTACAAAGGGTACAGCGCTGTTGAATGGGGTTGAAATTGTATGGTAAATAGTTCAGCAGTTTAAAAGCGATTTGTGAAGAATTAACTTAAGCAATGTTGAGTACAGTAGTCATACAGCAGAAATTTCATTCCTGTATGTGCTTTGCATTGTTGTTTTATCTTTGCGAATGCAACAGTCTTCTTAGTTTTCAAAGAAACAAATTCCATGCCGTTAACAGGTGCAAGAATGACAAACAGGTAACTTCAAACTTTGCTATATTTCTTCTTAAACATTAGGTGCCAATGTTTCTACGTGTATTCACATTGCGATCGCATAATTTTCCAATGCCCGTTGTTAATCGCTATTGCATGTATACGAAATTTTTATTTGAAAATCTTGTCAGAAATATCGTAAATTCTGAAGACTTAAAGTTCTGATGAGATTGTTTAATTCCACAGAAAAGACATCAACGGACGCGCAGAACGTAGTTGCATAATTTAAATTCGAACTCGTCCTTGTGGAAGCCATTTGTAAGAAATTGTTATTTTGCGTAATCCAAATCAATTCCGTTTTAGTAAGGATTTAAAATCTATAGAATTGGATTTTTTCTTATCTCAAATATATTGTATATGAACAGTATTCTATTCTGGTGGTAAGTATTTGAGCTTTTTAAACGAATAGAATCTTAGAACTTTCTGAATACTAAAACTAAGTTTTGTGCTTTTGCATATTATTTTTAAAATAAAGCTTCTATTACGAAAAAAAAAATCAAGTTTTTTTCTAGTAAAGATGGGTAAAAAATTATTTAATCGAAAATAAGTGCGAGAAAAATCTAAAAATGTGTGTTAGCAAAAGACAAACTTAAAAGCAATAAAATTGCCTTTTAGAGTGTGTTGTTATTAATTTATTCTACATATTTCCAGATTTTCGAGAAGTCTTGGCAGAGAACATGAGTAACAACAGGTTATTGCAAGCAGACAGTCACAATCCACATCAGGATGTCAAAGCCACTGCGGCAGTTCTTGGTATCACCACTAAGAAACAGCAGTTTGGATCACTGCAGTCTGGAAAGGTCTCTTCTTTACATATTTTTTACATTATTATATACTCTTCTTTACATATCTTTTTTACATATTTATATCATTTACGAAAGTAATTCACTACTGTTCTTAAAATAACTTTAAAAATAAATTATATTATATTCCTCTCAGTTGTATAAAAAAGAGGAATTATTGAAAACTCCCAATTTTTTTTTTTGAATAAGTAGTTTGCGTTCGTAAGTCGTTCTATTGCCTAATGTGCATGAAGGTAAAATGATTTTTAGAACAAATCATGTAATAGGATAATATTAACAAGTATATTTATCATTCGTTTTTGAATTTTGCTTGAAAATTAATTTGTTAAAGTGTTACAGGTAATAATACCACGAATGAACGAAAATGTGTCTGTAAATTTACATGACAATATTATTAAATTCAGTATTTTAAACAAATTTCTTTAGGTTAATGTGTTCATTTTTCTTTGATCAAATTTGTTCAAACAAACTAACAAAACTTAAAAGTATTTTTAAATTAAAAAGCACAATGGTACTAAAAGTATATTTCAACCCATGTAAATGTTTCAAAAATTAAAAAAGCCATGCAAACAGCAATTTCTTACTTTTGCTTACAATCTTTACAGGTATTTTTGACGGCAGTCAATGAGCCTATCTCAGCACTCAGTTCTTCAAATGCAAAGTCGATCGAAGTCACCGGAACGTTCATCCCGCCAAATGATCCTCTCAAAACCAAGCAATTCGGGCTAGATATTGACGCAAAAACGGTCGGTACGGCATTTCCAGACAAAACAGCTTTGTCAATTATAAGAGTTACTGGTACAGCTGGTACCTTCGTGAATCAACATTCTAAAACCTATCCGGTTTATACTGGTTCATACGTAAAGGGTGATGAAGATCCGACAACGTACAGATTCTTTTATGGGGACCATCCCTTAACTTCGAATGTTAAAGTGGTTCTGCCCTCAGCCATGGAGTCTGCACCCGAATTGTCAGATAAATATCTTGCAGAAGAAAGTGAACATCAGGCGTCTTTCACAAGCCGAAGTAATAATTTAAGTGGTGAAAAGCACGAAGAAGAAATTTATCATAATAAAAACAACAGTATGCAGCATCTATCTGCTGTACCAACAAAACCTGCTGCCCAGCCACTTGTCATGACAAGATATATCGAACCGGTCACCTATCCTGGAAGAGGCAGTTCAGGCTTAAAAGATAATAATAAGGTAGAATCGAATTCAGAAGAAGAATCTGCTCAGTATGTCGCCACCACTCTCAGAGGTCACGATCAATACTACCGTCATAACAGAATGTATAATCCATCTCCAAGAAAGATAGATCTAAATAGTGCAACTGTTGTGGCTGACCAAATTATTGATAATCGTCAAATAGGAACATCTCCATTGACGGATGGATTAGAGCCGGATAAGAAGCATATGAATAACGCTTACTTTGAACTAAATAGAGGTAACTTACAAGATAGATTCCAGCACATTGTCAGACCAACTTCAAGCCACCGCCAAAGTTTTAAAGATAAGCGTTTAACACGAACTGTGGGTTTATACGGTCCTATTTATGATACCGAAGAATTAAGACCAGAGTTCAAACCTGCGGGAGAACAAAACGAAGATTCATTTGAACTACCAAAACCAAAAAGCAACGAAAATGACGATGCAGATTTTACAACGACTTTGTACGGATTTGCAGATTTCACAACCCGAATATCTGGAACCCATTACATATTTTTACCCGCTTCTACGCGTCCTAGAACATTTACTCCGCGCGTAACAAGGACTAGTTTTTCAAACGACATCAATATTGCCCTCCGGAGCACCGAGCCAACATCTCAATTAGTTAGAAAACCTCTGTTAGATACGGAATCAAGTGAATTACAATTTTCAACGCTCACACCAAGTTTGAAAGAGTACATGACAACATCAACAGTTGCTCCAAAAGCAGCAACTGAGATCGAAGCTAAACTGAGGAAAATAGAGGAAACCATTGTAGCCCAAACACTGCCTTTGAATTTGGCTACAGTGTACGGTAACAATGAAGATAAAGAAAAACCTGCATATGCTAAAGATTTTGATTTGAAGTTTCAGCCATTTCGTCCTCAAGGTGATAAATCAGTAAAGTCTGCAGAATTAGATGTTAGCCAAATAGTTGACACAATAAAAGAAAGTGAAGTACTACTGAAACCTTCAAATCCTACAGGTTTAGTAAGTTCTATTACTGGCACTGAAGTTTCGGATGGTGTGACAACACATTGGACTACTCTAATATTTGGAACTTATATTGATAATACTTATGCACATGTTATTGAAAGTACTTCGAGCATATTTTTTACTGTTGCAAAAACCATTAGTCCAGAAGAAACCTTTCTGAATGAGAAAACTGTGTCTGATGATATTTCGAATAATAATTTGCAAAATTTGGAAATTAAACCTTCGTCAAAATATGACTTTGAGCTAGTTTCTTCTTTTGCGGATATAAAGAACATGAAAGGTGCTTTTACGGACAACCCAATCGGTGCTACTCCAAGTTTGGAAATTTTGACATCTGGATTCATACTCCCAAGAAGTGGCAGAAACAATGATGCACCTGTGTTTGCTAATGACCCCTTAACAACTATTAAATTTGACTCCACAGAGATTTCTGAGGATTTGAACGAAAAAAGCACAAATGAAGTTCCTTCGCCTGGTGTGAAATATGCAGATGATCCCACACAAATGTCTACAGAGAAACATGAGACGGAAGCAGTACATATACTTACGGATGGTTTTATACTGCCAGGAAGTTTGACAATCTCTCCAACATCAACGGTAGATGAGGTAATGAAGAATCCAGAAACCAGCAAATCAATGATAGCGTTGAAACACAGTAAGGAGATGTTGGCCTCTAGTGCACGTTTTCTCGATGATTTGGATGCACTTATCAATGAACAACCTTTGCTAGAAAATGAAGACAAAGAGAAAGCATCTGCTGATGAGGAAAGTGAAACGACTGATGCGTCTAACTCGGTTGTACTTTTAACGGGTGATTTTATTTTGCCAACATCACCTACAGAAGAAAATATTGCAAAAGAAGAAAAGCTTTCCTCAGATCTCATATTAAGTGAAACACCCAGCATAATAACAGATGACTTTATTTTACCCTCAGCTGTTTTGATGAATTCAAACGAAAATGAAAAATCGTCAGACGGAGGGAGAATTTTAAATAAAGATTCATTAAGCATACTCACTGATGGGTTTATATTGCCTGGTGTTGAAGAAAACGTAAAAAGTACGAATGTAAAAATAGAGATGACAAATACTCTACCATCTTCAGCTTTACTAACTGCAGATTTTAATGCGGAAAACGAGCTGGATGAAAGCCTTAGCAAAGGCCGCAGTGCTGGCGACGCCGATAAATTGATTTTACTTGATAGTACAATATTATCTGCAAAAGATAACATAAGTCCGATTGATGGAGAATATATGGCATCCAATGTAGAAGAAGTACTTAATAATAATAAGAATTCCGGCCATGAAGAACATACGAACACTGAAAATAAAGATTCTGATAGTGGCAGGATAGTACCATCTATGTCATTCCCGATTACATACTATACAACTTCCACCTTTTTCACTACGTATTTATTAGATGGAAAAACTGCCGTTTCAAGTAGAGAACAAACTTTTACTCATGTATATACAGACAGCAAAGAGTTAGAAAATGCGAAAATAAACCCAACTAAAACTGTCTTCATTCCGAAAACTATCAAACCTGATATAGTGGCGTATGAAGATGAGGATTTAACTACTTTCACATATTTCACAACATTTTACAAAGACGGTAATAAAATTGTGTCTTCTAGAGTTGAAACAGAAAAAAAATCTCTCATTGAACCAAAAACTCCATCTGTAGAATCCTCATACCCAGTGATGACCTACCCAACTACTTATTACACCACTTTAACTTATTTCACAACTCTGCTTCACCAAGGTAACTCAGAAGTAGTAACGAACACTCAGGTCATTTCTAGCGTAGTAACACCACCATTGCAAGCTGGAGATGTACCTATAACATCGTCACCAGTTAAAGAATTGCCATTAGAAAATACTAACGATTTGAAAATAGCTCCTACAACATATTTTACTACTTATACTTACTATACAACTTTCCACAAAGACGGAACAACGTCAGTCAAAACTAATTACCGAACAGTGACAAATGTCCTGGATGGAAATGATTCTTCTTCTGAAACGAAACAGCCTCCATTGTATACAACAGATCTTTTAGAGAAACCGTCGGAAACAAATGGGAAGGTAACAACTGTTTTCACTACATATACGTATTATACTACTTATATAAGAGACGGAAACCCCTCGGTTTCTAGTAGAGAAGAAATCATTTCTAAGGTAATTGGAACGACTCCAGTTCACATGGAGCTAGAAACAAAGCCTGCAGAAAATCCAATGAAATTTACAACATTTTACACAACGTATACTTATTACACAACTCTGTTAAAAGACGGCATGACTACCGTAAGCACCAGAAGAGAAACAGTGTCAAACGTGATGCCCAAAGAAACATCAGTGGTTCTTATTCCAACTATTACCCGTACGGAATCTCCTGAAATGTTTATAAAACCTTCTGCAACTGTTAAAACGTATTTCACCACATACACATATTTTACAACGTTGTTGCGCGACGGAAGTCCAGTAGTCTCCTCGCGAGAAGCTACAGTATCGAATGTTGTGACTGAACATCTTAAACCGGCAGAAACCAGTAACACTATAAATCCAACAAGAAGTTTAGCTACATTCTTCACAACCCTAACATCGTATTTAACATTATTTAATGCAGGAATATCTTCTGTCAGCACTATATTCAGTACTCTTACTGAGGTGGTAGCAATGTCGACTCCATTGCCCGAACTTGCCTTGAAGAGTGACGTTGCTGCTAATTCTTTGCATAACAACCATTTTGTTGCGAATACACCGCCTGCCATGCTTTTCAATGCTCCAAATGCTCCGTTTGCAAACGAGAAAGGAGAAAATCAAGTATCACCGGCTCTAAATATTTCCCCAAACACTATAGCCCATGCAGTAACACCATTCTCTGTTTTAGATGCTTCATCTGTCCAACCAACAGCAGTAATAACAAAAACATATTACTCAACTTATACATTTTTTACAACATACCTATATAAGGGAGCTCCTTCAGTGACATCAAGGCTAGAAACAGTAACGAACTATGTCACTGAGTCACTATCTCGCACACCAGGGAAAACTGCGATTGCATTGACATCAGAAAAGAACGATTTTTCAGAAAACACACTTAAGCTAGAAAATGCTCATGAAAAAAATGCTGCATCTGATGATGCTATGCCAGTTTCGACTGCCATAATACATGCAACACCGGTATCTACTGCAATCAATACCGTTTATACAACATTTACATACTACACAACTCTTCTTCAAAAGGGATCTCCTGTGATAAAAACTCGTTTGGAAACATCGACGAATTTTATTACAGTAAGAATAATCCCAACACTTGTTGAAAAATCCACAAAATTAACAACGGATTTGGAAGCAGCAGAAGGAGGACTGCATGAGAAACGTATTCAACCAACACCTCTGGTAACATATTATAGCACGCATCACTATGTATCACCTAGCGTTGGTGCTGATGGCAAACCAAGTCTAATTACGCGTGAAATTATTGCAACAGCGACTGTCAAACATGAAGAAGTGCCAGAAGTTATGTTAAAACCTTCTATATATACAGAAGAGTGCTGTTCAACTTCAAAATATCCGTATACATTTTATACAACATATACGCATTATACAACGAGATATCACGGCGATCGTCCAATCATAAATACGAGGTATGAAACAATAACAAATGTCATTAAGGCACCAATCGCAGCTGCAACAGACAAAAGTGAGCTTATAAATGTTTTACCTTCAGTATCAAAGCTAGCTATTACACCCGCAGTAAACAGCATTACTCCTGCTTCACCTATTAACGCAATATTTTCATCTGGCATTAAAACATTTGAAATGGAACGATCTAATCGCGAAGAGGATGATGTAGGTAACGATAATCTCCGATCATTGAATCATAACGATGAAAATAACTTGATAACAAGTTCCGAAGAATCTTTTGATAACAATGCAAAGACATCTACAGTTCTAACAAGCTCCGAAACTGCTGAAGTTACCGAAAATTTATCAAACGTTGAAGTTACTTCCGAATCCAACAACGAAATTAGTATTACTGAGGACAATAGCTTCTCACAAACAGAAAATACACATAACATGAGAAATGACTCTAATGAAATCGGTGCAGAGGAAGTTGAGTTTAATATCGAGAACAAGACTGAAAGTTTTACTACGGAAACTATAACAAAAAAAGAATTAACTGAAGAGAATGTACTTGAAACAACAACAGTGCAAAAATACCTCTAAAGATTTGACGACAGAACCTACAACAACTGAAAGCATCACTGAAGAAACCAGCAATGAAGATACATCAACCGTCACAGAAGCTCCAAAGCGAAACGTATTTTCACGACGGAGGAATAGACCGCAGTATAAACCAAGGCCATCTTTTCGTTCCTCGTCAACTACTACTACTACAACAACAACAACAAAGAGACCACTACAGGGAAGAGTAACACCATCGGCACCAGTAACGAGAAGTCCATCTGCCTTTTGGAAGGAGGAATTCTACAAGGCTACTTTATCGCAGGCCTAGTTTAGCCCCTCGAGTCAATCCTCTGAACAGATTCAGAACACTTAGAACCACTACTCCACCTAGCGACAGTGAAGAAGAAACTTCTACCAAACGGAGGCGCCGATCTTTTTTCGCAGTGGATGAAAATTATCTGTTGAAACCACACATAAGAAAACTTCTATCTACTTCAGTTGATGAAAACGTTGATGTTTTAGAAAAAAATAACGATCTATTATCTGACAAAAATGCAGATAAATACAGCTCTGGTAAAGATTATCCTGTTGGATTAATCCAGTCCATGGAAAACCAAGTAGTTAACAACGGCGTAACTACTGTGTATGGTACTGAAATTCATGGAACATTCATTAATGGGGCATATGCTCGAGTAGTACAAAGCAATGTAAGATTACTTACAGAAACTTCTAGCAGCTTAGCAAGTACTCCATTCATAAGTTCACAAGAAATACCGTCATCAGCTTCGGAGCACGTTTCTCATGAAGCTAACAAAGTTGGCTTAGTGTCTTCAAAGATAAGTACAGTTGTAAAAGATGGGACTAGTACTGTATTTACGACAAATGTCTATGGCACATATATAGGGGAAGTCTATGCTCATCTAGCTCAAACAACATCCAGTATAATTCAGCCAACAGCTGTAAATCAAAATGTGTACCCAACTGGTCTGTTATCGTCCATTGTTAGAACAGAAGCAAATCAAGACACCACTACAGTATGGACTACAAACATATATGGAACTTTTGTTAACAATTACTATGCACATATTCCGTCCACTACTTCGAATGTGCATATTGGTCCTCAAGCTACTCATATTAATAAAGTTTATGAACATTTTTCTCATGACAATAACCAACCAGTACCAACAGCTCGTTCGATTGAAACACCACCAGAGCATAAAACTGGACTTTTATCGTCTCTTGTATCAGAAGAGGAAAATGACGGAACAACAACCCAATATGTTACAAATGTATACGGTACCTATGTTGGTAATCATTATGCAAAACATGCTCAAGCAACATCAAAAATTATTTTACCCACTAAAACTGAAAGTCCAATGCGTTCTGTGGGTTTACTTTCGACAATAGTAAACAGTATTATAAATGGAAATTCCGCAACTCTATTGAAGACAGAAATTTATGGGACTTACATTGGTGATTTATACGCTCAGTTGGCCAGAGTGTCTACAGAGTACAAACCTGTATCAACACAGCAACTAGAAGTTAAACCGGTACCACCAGTTACACAAAAGACTGGCCTCCTATCATCAAGCGTCGTAAGAAGTGAAATCAATCAAGGAACTACTACAATGCATATCAATGAAATCTATGGCACTTATATCGGAAATGCTTATGCTCATGTAGCAAAATCTACGTCAAAAGTAGTAAAACCTTCTTTGACTGAAAGTAAAAGTGCAGCACCAAATGCTCAACAAAAAACCGGCTTGATTTCTTCCAGTGTAAAAACTGAAGTTAATGATGGAACAACGACTCTCCATATTGCAGAAGTACATGGAACGTATGTGGGAAATTACTATGCTCATGTTGCTAGACGTACTTCTTCAGTTCTTCCTTATGTGACACCCACAAAAGAGTATCAAGCGCCTTCATCAATGACACTTTCTCATCAGAAACCAGAAGGTCTTATATCATCCGAAATTAGAACCGAAGTAAATCAAGGAACAACAACTCTGCATACAAGAGAAATTCATGGAACATTTATAAACGGCTTCTATGCACATGTCGCCAGAAGTTCATCAAATATCATTTCACCAAGTTCGACGTCACCTGTATCAAGTACAGGACGCGTATCGGCTATAACAAGCAGTGAAATCAATGATGGTATCTTAACGATTCATACAACAGAAATATATGGAACACGGATAAATGGTTTCTATGCTCACATAGCGCGAAGTTTTTCGCGAATTGTAACAAGCACTGCAGAGCCACAACTTTTGGCAACTGCTATGACATCGTCAATTCAATCTGATCAAACAGATTTTAATCAAAATGTGGTAAGCTCCGTTAGCAGTAACGGTCAAGAACCTCAGGTAAACTCCGTTACAAAATATTTGGTAGATCCTGTTGAATCTCTCATGTCTACTTTTGAAGTCAACACGAAACCAGGTTTAAACTCTGATTATAAAACATCTCAACTAGTTGGGCCTGCTAAAGACGATTTAGATACATCGAAAGTTAATGAATTAGACAATGGCAATGTTTACGTTTCTTTGACCGAAGATGGGGATCTTGGACTAAAGACATCTACTGAACAATTAGCAGGAGTTGATTTACTTACTCCATCAGTCTCAGCAGAAGTATTTTCTGAACAGAACTTAGAAAAAGGAACTCCTATATTATCATCTGTTCCAGATATTGTAAGTAGTTCATTTGAGTTCAAAAAAGTAAAATCAGAAGGTGACTTTAATTCTAAATCTGCAGAGGCATTTGCTAAACCTTCCTCTGAAATTCTTCCGGATAGTTCGAGTAAAAAGTTGAAGAAGGAAGAAAAGTCTTCAGAACTTCCTTCAGATGATTATAATGATTACAACGATTATGCGGATAATAAAAGTTTCAAAGATAAAGAATTAGTTACAGCGAAACCTCCAAGAGACGAAAATGGTCCTAGAAAGAACAAAGTCCCACCTCTTTTTTCTTCGAGAAAATTTGAGCCTGAAGAAGATTATGACGATTTCAGTTTTGAAGACGATTATGAAGATTTTGACGATAAAAAGCAGAACAAAAAAGTCACTCCTAGTGTACTAACGACCCGCTTTAAAAATACTAGGCAAACAAAAAGGAAATCCTCTTTGTATGGAAATCGGGATTATGATGAATATGATGACTATGATTATCCTGATAATGAGACACCTTCTTTAGCAAATACTAAAAGCAGTGACTTTACCACAACGAAAGAAGCACCTTCTTCGTCTGTCAGAATAAGGCCGTTCATAGGAAGAGGACGTCCTACTTACACCACCCCATCACGATCATCGCTTAAAGCTTCGTACACTATTCAGTTTAGGCGCCCAAGCCGAACTAGGAATTCTAGAGCTTTTGGTCAAAGATCAGACAGTGAAAATGATTTTGATGATGATGGCAATGAGGATGAAGAAGAGGGAGATATAGAAGCTAGTGAAGCTGTTGTTACTACTGCAACGCCCCAAGCTCTTACGTTTAACCGCAGGAAGCCTTTTGGGAGCAGTCGGTACCAATCTCCAGGAAGAAATGCAGCTTCCTCTACAACTTCGAAACCTGCAAACAATATTCGAAATCGTAGACCTTTTGGAAGAACTGCATCTTCGACAAGTCCTTCACCTACTCCTTCTCTGAAAGATACGGTTCCAGATTATGAGGAAAATACAACTGAAGATGACGATTTTGACGAGTATGATGACATTAGTGATAAGAAAGAGGCTAACAGAAACAGGAATTTCCGATCAACACGTAGGCCACCATCAAGACAAACAAGATTTGGTGAAAGGCGGAGTGCGTCGAACAAAAGAGGATCTTTTAGAAACCGGGAAGACGAAGAAATTGAAAATGATGACTTTGATGCGACTACACCTAATTACCGAAATTCAAGAAACAGAAATCAAAGAAAACCTTCACGAGGTAGACAAAATAGAAATAATTCACCTTCTCTTAAATCTTCATTCAATTCTGTAAGTCGAGAGGACGATGATGATTCACAATCTCTCCAACCTTTAAATCGAATTCGAAACAACAATCGTAATCGTAGACCTTCATATAATCCTAGAACTAGACGCCCCTCTAAAACAGCTATTGAAACAGAAACAATAAGAAAACCATATTTGACGGTAACATCTGTGGTGACAACTGTGAAAACTCTTCCGATTTATCATGGTTTTAGAACATCGTATGCAACACTTACTACAACAGCATTGGATACCAGCATAATTCACCCAACCCAATACTCAGAAGTTATAAATGATGGTATCACTAAAACCGTATTTTATTCTAAAACGGGTTACCCAGACGGTTTTGAGAATCTGCATACCACCATTACAGAAGTAGTTGTTACAACAACTTCGTTAGCATCAGTAAAGTTAGTTCCTATAAAAATTGGTTTTAGTACGCGTACTGATACTGTTACTGACATACAAGTTTTGACTACGTTGGCAACTATGTATAGTACTATTATACCTGACTCACCTCAGCCAACTGCATTCCCACAGCAATTTCAACCGAACTTTTTCCCTCAATTAGCACCACAAAATCCAAATGATTTTGGACTCCTGGCCTCTGCGAATTCTTTTGTGACAACACAAATAGTAACAGCAACAACAGTTGTGCCCATCATTCTAAGAGGAAGAACAATTTTAAGTACATTGACCACAACTTCGACAGCAGAGTCTACGGTGGTCCAAACAGTTCGGCTGCCTCAAGTGCCTTCCGCTGCTCCATTTATACCACAACCATACTTCGCATTTCAGCCCTTGACTACTCTGCTGACATTGTACGTAACCGGAGAACATGGAGAATTAAAACCTGTTGTAACTACTGTTACAGTTCCTTTGTACCAACAGCCTGTATTCCACACAAAAGTAGCAAGAAGCTTACAGCAAAACGCAGTGCTAGACTATACACTCAAAACCGCTGATATCATGAGCTTACCTCTGAAATCTTCGATAAGCTATATTAAATCAAAAGAATTAGACATTGATACCCACTATGATAAACTTCTAAGCTCTGGGTTAGAAGAAATAAATGATTTGACAGAATCTAGTGCTTCACACCATCGAACGGAGCCACTTGACAGCACACAATTTCCAAAAGAGTTAAAAGGAGTAACAACGTACGATGTAACGACAATATCCAAAGGTCCTTTGACAGAAATATATGAGCAAAAAGTAACAATAAACTTGAACAATGACGAAAGCATGAAATTTAATGAAATTAATACGGAAAAAGATACATATGGATTAGAATCACGGTATAGTTTTCGAAAATTGCAACAGTTCATAGAAGATGAGCCTGTTTTTAGACCCCAAAGAGATTTTACCCGTTTACAACGTCCCCCGCCAAATGTAATCATTGCAACAGTTCCGAATCATAATGTTATCTTCCCAACTGCAGCACAAAATATCCCACCAAGAGGTAATCCGAGACAGTTTCCACCACCAAGAAGAGTACCCAGTGAGTTCTTTAATGAAGAACCCCGTGAGACAGGTTTCCGTGATTTGAGTGCTGGTCGCCGACCACTTAGAAGACCAGAAGGTAATTTCAGACCATTTTTAGAAAGGCCGTCTTTAGAGATAAGACCAAGCCGAGGTGAACTTCCGGTATTTAACATTGAGCCAAGCAGAAATCGTCCAATACCTGGTGAAGACATAGAAGAAATACAAGATTTGCTGTTTTCATTGCAAAATTCAAATAGAAACCCGAACAAACCTGCAGGATTTTCGCCTGAAATCGACAATTCTAATGAATTCAGACCTCTTGTGGACGCTGGATTAAGACGTCCAATCTCAGGAGCTGATGATTTAAACAATGTTCGGGGAGACTCTGGATTCCGACCCAGAAGATTACGAATTACTCGCCCTATAAATGGTGCTGACGTCACAAACAGTGGTGTAAGGAGAATATCAAGAATAAGATCAGCAGAAACTCCTTCACCTTTATCTGAGTCACTTAATAATTTTGCTATACATACGCCGGTTGTTTCAACTCAGTTTACTGAATTGCGCTCCGAGTCGCCTGCTTTTGTGGCTGCCAGCAACATCGACTCTGATGAGCCTGCTACCAAAGACGATGACGAAAATGTCTTAAACAGACGAACAGTTATAAGGCGTGTAAGACCAAACTTTGTTCCTGGGGATGGAAATGGAGCTAGACGCCCCGGATTGATTAGGAGAACCAGAATTAATGAACAAGTTGAACCTAGTAAACCAGAAACTCAGCCAATGGAAAATGTCGAAGAAAGTGACATGGAATCAGAACGTAACCCTTCTGCGACATCAGTCCAACCATTAAACGAAGACGAAGTAGAGCATCTGACTGACGCAGAAAAACCACCAGTGAAAAAAATAGTGAGAGTAAGAAAACCCGAGAATAGTGAATCTCAAGTACATGGACAAAGAAGACGAGTTGTTGTCAGCAGAAGGCCACAAGATGCTGATGTTATTGCATCAAACACAATACAAGCGCGAGGTCCAGTAACTATTTCGCATGATAATGAACATTCTCGAAGAAATAATTTCGTTGCCGACAATAGAGGGGAAAACGATTTGGATAATTTTAATAAAATAGCAGCATTACCCAGCAGGATGAATGATCAGAAAACTTTGCCAACAAAGATGTTTCCAATTACTTATTACACAATCTTGACGTACTTAACAACATTTTTACACGGACCTCAAACGAACTATGCAAGCAGAGAGGCAACATTTTCTAATGTATTAGATCAAACATTGAATCCAAGTTTGGTAAAGGTTATCAAATCTAGTAGTGGACGGATAGTTCCTACTAGTATTGATAACATCGTGCAATTAGCCGCGCGAACTTTAGAGGATACAACTACAATCGTGAATTTAGCTACGCAGCAGAACGTGTACAATAGTGAACTGTTTAAAATTTTAAAGGATGATACAAGAGCTACTGTCACTAACCAATTAGTGCCTTCTCCCACACATAGTATAAATGTAAAAGCATACTCTACAGCAAATATAAACGCAATTGCTCAATTGCCTAAAACTTATCTAACTATGTTTACTTACTCGTATACGTTTTACGATGGCGTAAACACAAGAGAATCTACTAGAGCTGAGACTAAGACAAAAATTGCTGCGGATCCAAGCCAGTTTCTTACAGAAGACATTGGGACATTTATAAATGAAGAAGGTTTACTGAAAGTAGGACCTGAAACAAGTACTGCGCATTTAGGATCTAGGGAGCTAGAAGGCACAACTACGGAAGTAAACCTTGGACTAAAAACTTTTATAAAAGTAGATAATGTGAGAAATGTTATTATAGAGAAGACACCGGTGTTCCACTATCAAACACCACAAAGAGTAACTCCTCAACTAGCATCCAATACACAGATACTGCAAGGTAGTTCTTTACCCATCCTAGAATCATCATTTTCGTCAGCAAATGAGTTGTTTGGAGCCAGTCGCAATCAAGATGTAGCAACTGAAATGCTGCCTGTTGTATCTAGTGTGCCAGGAGTTGTAGAAGAAAGAAAACCCGTTGTTAAAGTTACATCAGTTATTCATAAACCATCTGGTCAACTACGAAGTGGCGAATTTGCTCCCAGACCTGGTGTCCGGGTGCGTGTTCGTCCTGTAGTTTCCCGAAGATTGGTGCCTAGCGACCTTCTTTCTTCGTTTGACCTCTCTTTTGACATCAACGATATTGCCACTGATAGTATCCTTCCATCTTACACTCCTCCTAACATGGGAGACGCCGTACCAACTCCAGTTTTGGAAGCTCCGTATCTCACCGATTTACTGGTGTCTTCTCCAGGGTTTGAAAATGAAATTGCATCAGAGGAAATGCATGAAGGGCTTTCAACTGACGCCATGCCTCAAAGGAAGAAACTGAAAGTTACTGTTCGAAGACCTCAGAGTGAGAGCATAAGCAGAACACACACTCGTTTCGTGCTGCCTTCCCGTTTCGAGATCACCAGCAGGCCTCGATTCTACGTTGTCACTAGAACAGGTAAAAATTTTTTTAGTAAAAATCAACGCTAACGTACATAACAGCAGTTTTAAGTTACTCAAAGTCTTCCCTCCATTCTGATCAAACATTAAACATGTTTGAAAAGAATATGTGCTGGAAAAATTTGATAGTAATTTTTAAATGCATGTCTAATTGAATTTAAAAATTTAAATTTTATTCACCCGAGAAAATTTTAAGTTTCTAATACGTGTTCAAAATTCTAACCGCAAAGTCAGTTTATTTAGTGAATATCATTTCCCCCTTGCTAATACAATAATAAGTTATTTATTTGAAGGTCTTTATAAAAAGGTAAAGCTGATATTTGCAATGGTGGTCGAATTATTAAAAGTTGATTACAAATTTTTTTTCGCATAAATTGTATACCTTTCAGTTAAATTCAAAATTTAAAACGCACATGTTAATATCTTTGACAACATTAATCATACACGAATTCAATAAGGAAAGAAAAATAATGGTATACCTCGTGTTGCAAATGATGTTTTGTTTTAGCTCTTAGAAAAGAGAAACACAGCCAAATTTAAAAACATATAGTATTGTGAACACAGAGCTTTTTCATGCTTCTAACAATAATCAATAATTTCAAAACTTCCTGAACTTTTGTTTAAAAAAAATTTCCAAATTCAACGCAATTCTTGTTTTAACATTAAAAAAAATCAGTAGGGTAAAGGTTGCCTGATAATGAAGCATTTTCTTTCAAAAAATAGAATAATAAATGGGTATTAGGTACCTCCTAAAAGTGAGTAAAATATGATAAAACAGTAGGTTATTTAGAATCAATTATCAAATATCAGATACGTACGACCCTTGAATAGTATCTGATACTATTCGAGGGGGAATGATTTTTTAGAGGGATAAATAGAGAGCTACTGTAAATCAAGTATCAAAAAATTTTAACCGAAAGCAAGCATTTGCACAAATGCAAGGCACAATCCTACACTGTAAAGAATAATTGTTGTTTTTACAGTATAATTCAGTTAATTTTATAGAACAAATTTTAAATTTGCCGAGCATTTTACAGTTTTAAACTGGAACCTCGGCTGCCAGTATTATGCTGTTGTTTTTGCAGAAAATATTGCTAAATTTTATGGCAAAAAACTATAAAATTTCTAACTTTACAGTAATAAACTGTTAAATTGCTAGTTTTACAGTTTATTACTGTGCGATTTAGTTTTAAATTGGAACCTCAGCTGCCAGTATTATGCTGTAAAAACAACAGTTCCTTTTTTTACAGTGAAAGAATGGCTCATCGCTATAGATCCTGTTTACACTGAAACCTTCCTCTGAACATAAAATTTCCTTTTATTTCACCTCCGTTTTTCTCTTAGGTAGGGAAAATCGAGAAATATAGTTTATTCGAGTTTAATGACTAACATTTAGGTGAACCTAAAAGAATCCTAAATATCTACTTATTAACTTTTTCAACTTGTAAGAAAAAATATCGCCGTTTTTAATTTATAACTTTAAAATGAATTATCAAATGTTAAACTTAATACCTCTAAATCATATTTTTCATTGCTAAATATATAATAATATGTGTTTATTTTTTCTTCGAAAAGATATATGTTTTTGCGTCCCATTTTCACATATTGCAGAGTACTGAGTCCTATCACAATTTGTTTCAGGTGCTTTGGGAGTTGTGTCTAACACACAGAAACCGTTCACTGTAAAAGTCAGCCGAAAGCTCAAACCAACCGCCGATTTTGCGGAGGACTTACCTTCAACAACAGTTATCTACGACACCTACACGACGTTAACATCCGTTCCAGTTATATTCGGTCTGGAGACAAGCTACAGGAACGTCTTGCTGACTACCTCATCGCCAATAACTGTCTCTTTCGTCCCGACCACGCCCATGTTCGCTGACGTCATGCCTTCGACTGTTGTCCTCACGTACTTCACAACAACCACTTTCACAATACCATACCTGGTGGGCGAGGAGACGTCATTTACCACTCTTGAAGAGACGAATTCGAGGGTTGTGACACAGACATTAGGTAATATATGCTGTTTAGGTGCTTTTAATATCGGTTAAAGAACGTCAGATAAGATAGTTAAGAAGTAATCTTTTTCAGAATGTAGAAATGATTAAAGCTTAATGAAAATGAAGAGTTGATAGAAGAAATGTTAAGAAATATCTGATTCAATTAGATTTCGAATTAATATTTAATTAGCATTTTCTGTTCGAATTTTTCACGTAAAATACTAAAATTTTCAAGTTATCCAAGCATGGTCAGTATCTCCCAGAGATTAAGCCTTTACACGGCGATAGTCAAATAATAGCATACTTTTTTAACAACTAAATAATGTACGTAATATTTGAAATAAATGTGATTTAAGTAAATCATATTTCTTAAAAAAGCAACTCTAATCCTTCCTCTTACAGGCATGTATTTTCAACAACAAATTGTATAAATCGTTTAAGTAACTAAAAGGGAGGTCAAAGTACTTTTGGAGCTCGAGTGGTACCTTTTCTTTTTAATATCATTATCATTAGTGTTTTTATAAAATAACAGTATTGTCAAGCAACGTAAAAGTTAACAAAAATACTTTAAGCTTTAAAAGGTACATTTGTTAAACTTATGACTTTAAATAGCAATTTATTTAAAGGCTCCATGAGAGAAAAATAAAAGAGCAGTTTTCACAAAAATAACCGAATATCAAATTAACATGTTTGTTTGCGAAAATGAGTAATAACGTAAAAAACAGTACAGTAATAAACTTTAACGCAACTGCTCGATGTTTGATATTGGTTTAAAATAAAATACAGGATTGCCGTAGATATGAGAGTGATGTTCAACGTTTTGCTAAGTCATAAATAATAAAAATAATTTCAATTATTTTTCATAAACAGGAGAAAAACAGCAAGAACAAATATGTAACCCACGGTTCTGTAGCTTTAAATTAATTCGATGTTTTCACAGTTATGTATTTAATTCGCAAGCCAGATGTGTCTGTGCTGTAATACAAACGACAAAACACACTTTTTTTTTCAATCTATAGGGTCACCCGGGGCAATTCCTGGTCAGCAAGTTTCTGGGGTAATTCCTGGTCACAGTCCTTTTTATGTCTTAATAATACTTCAGCAAAATGAAAAAAATCACAGAGGTACTCTGAACTATCTTCATTGCAATTCATTACTTAATTATGAGTTGACTGTGTATTTAGTTTGAAAAAAAAATCTTTTTAAAATCGCTTGTTAAATTTCGTAAAACAAGATTGGCCTTAGTTTTGATACATTTGTACAAAGATCGTGATCAAACTCAAACTTCTGAATATTTTTCTTTTTCGTTTTTTTGGTTGAATTAGGTACCATGTCAGTTACTGAAAAATAGTTTTGGATTTACCATTATTGTTTTGAATAATTTGTAGGAAGGCTCCAAACAATGCCCCTGGCTACTGGGGTAATTCTTGGTCAGTGGGGTAATTCCTGGTCAGTCCTTTTTTTAATATTTATGGATTATTATTTCACCTGTTATTAACATATGTTATTGATTTAAACTATATGTAACTCTGTGAGCCTTAACTGCAAAGTTAACTGTAACCGCAATGTAACATTCCTATCTGTTAATGATAAGTATACAATATACTGAATTTTTCTTTGTTAAATTTCATCCCAATTATTTTATAAGTTTTAGTACATACTTTTTTAACAACTAAATAATGTACGTAATATTTGAAATAAATATGATTTAAGTGTATCATATTTATTAAAAAAACAACTCTAATCCTTCCTCTTACAGGCATGTATTTTCAACAACAAATTGTATAAATCGTTTAAGTAACTAAAAGAGGAAGGTACTTTTGGAGCTCGAGTTTAATATCATTAGAGCCTTTCTTTAGGAGCCTTTTCTTTAGGAGCCTTTCATTAGGAGCCTTTTCTTTTTAATATCATTAGTGTTTTTATAAAATAACGGTATTGTCAAGCAACGTAAAAGTTAACAAAAATACTTTACGCATTAAAAGGTATATTTGTTAAACTTATGACTTTAAATAGCAATTTATTTAAAGGCTCCAT
Organism: Uloborus plumipes; assembly: GCA_038373865.1. Classification (NCBI taxonomy): domain Eukaryota; kingdom Metazoa; phylum Arthropoda; class Arachnida; order Araneae; family Uloboridae; genus Uloborus; species Uloborus plumipes. The sequence continues at coordinate 17,790 of JAXGGA010007798.1, read as the reverse complement.
GAGAGAAAAATAAAAGAGCAGTTTTCACAAAAATAACCGAATATCAAATTAACATATTGTTTGCGAAAATGAAAAACAACGTAAAAAACAGTAGAGTAGTAAACTTTAACGCAACTGCTAGATGTTTGATATTAGTTTAAAATAAAATACAGGATTGCCGTAGATATGAGAGTGATGTTCAACGTTTTTCTAAGTCATAAATAATAAAAATAATTTCAATTATTTTTTATAATCAGGGGAGAAACAACAACAACAAATATGTAACCCACGATTCTTTAGCTTTAAATTATTAACTCGATGTCTAACACTTATGTATTTAATCAGGAGCTAGATGTCTCTGTGCTGTAATACAAACGACAGAACACACATTTGTTTTTCAATCGATGCTTCTAAAACAATCAGATGTAAAGGCTGCTGCAACGCTTAGGGGCCTAACCCTCCTTTATAGGGATTATATTTTGCGCGTGATATTTCTTTATTTAAAACGCTAATAAGAGAGATACAGTAATAGAAGATTCTCCCCATGGCCCCCACAAAGAATGATAAGGGAAATGTATGTTAGATTGGTATAAGAACATAGTATCCATATTTGTGAGCCCATCCCCATTCTACAAAATAAAGAAATAAATATATAAATACACAAATAAGTAAATTAAATACATTATTTAATAAATAAACTTAAATGGATAGGTATAAATAAATACATAAATCTACAAATAAATAAATAAAGAAAGAAAGCAAAAATTTTATGAAAATAAATAAATAAATATAATGCACATAAATAAGTAAAATGAAACAAAATTTAACAGAAAAGGGCATAGTTTGGCAGAAATCTAACGTTTTTGGTCAATTAAATTAAAAAAAACTTTAGTGAAAAATTGCAATGATTATGTGAAACCAAAAGAGAGCTACAATTTCATATGGAAAGTAAAAATGCCCAAATAGGTAAAAAATAGTACACTTGAATATTAAGTATCTTTTGTTATTCAATTTAAATAAGCGAATACTTGACTAATAAAATTGTATTGTTGATAAGCTTTGTAATAACTATATTAACATAGTTTGTTATTTTACAGATGAGAAAGATTTGTTGCCTTATCAGCCCATAAGCACTTCTTTCCCAATTGAAGACATACCTCTAACAACGGTCGCATTCGGACCAAAGGATAATAATTTAGCTTCCGGTAAGTTATCCTTTTTACATATTAATATTTAGAGAACAATTTACTTACATTTAATAAATTAACTGAATTGTAGCCATTAATTCACATTAATTTTGAAAATTATACGAGCAAAGCAAAAATTTGCACAAACTATTTTTTTTCTCCTTCCGTTATTTATTTATTGTTTTTAGAAATTTTAACGTATAATTAACATACAAACACATATTGTTGTGCATTGCAATAATTATTTTATAAGTTCTCATCACCGTTTGATATGAATTAGATCGGAAAACCTCTATAGTTTTTTTCTTTTTTTCATCACGATTTTACGTCTGCAAAAGCTTTACGTGCATTAAGAATGAGTGTAGAAAGTTTGAGGAAAAATTGGAATATATGACCAGTATAAGTATTTCTGCGTAGAGCTATAGTGTGGAGGGTTAACTCAATAATATAACTTTGTAATTCTTGTTTAAAATCCCAAACTATCACCAGGTATTTAATAAGTTTGGAATAGTTCTTCTTCCAAAAAGCTAGTTGATAAATCAATACCTGTTCTAGTATACTAGTTAACCTCTTTCTTCAAATCAATGTCAAACTAATTGTTGGACGTACAATATTACTCTAAAAGGAATTTTTTAATTTTCTTTCCTTACAATAAATTACAAAAGATACTATCTTGCATGTTTTTTGTACGCGTATTGAGTACACATTAGGTCTTTTTCTATATGCATCGATTGAGAAAAATTTAATTTTAATTAATTGAATAAGTGTTAATAACTATCAAATGTTTTGAATGAATTAACTTTTTTAAAACTTTACATATTCTAGACAGGTGCAATTAATTATAAAATACATTAGAAGGAGAAACTGTTCAGTAATAATTTGCAATTTACTTTTTTTATATAGATGTTTACAGCAATATTACAAAATAATAAACTGCATAATTTCTCCTTACAGTTCCTATCATCTTCGATGAGCAACCAATAACATCAGCAGTGATCGCAACTGAAACGCAAGCCCCAGCTTATGAAACCAAGACATTCTTTACGACGTACACCTTTTTCACTACGTTCTTCGCAGGAACGGAGCCAGTGATTTCCAGCTCTGAGCAAGTTGTAACAAATGTTGTCACAGTTCCTCTGTCCACAACAGACACTCCTCCATTGCCATCAATAGCAGGACCAGTAACAATTTTTGATACAACTGAAAGTGTGATTACCAAAACTGACTATAGTACTGTGACATTCTACGCTACTTTGTTCTCGGATACTAGTTCATTCGTAACTCCTATCGAGGAAGTTGAGACGCAGATAAAAACAATTACGGAAACATTTACCATACCAAGAGTAATATCACCCACATCGCCAGCAGCAATTGAACCAACAGCATCCCCTAAATTGATTGAGGACAAAGAGACATCAGTCACCGTTATTCAGACACTGTACACCACATTCACAAACTTTGTGACATTATTCCAAGGAACGGACACGGTGGTTACCAATCTTGAGGAAGTTGTTTCGAATGTTGTCACCTTAACAGTACCAGCAGATGCTGCCTCTTCCTTCATCACAGAAACACCTCTATTAACCAAGGAAAGAGCTCCTGTTCAAAGCACACCTGTTTATACCACCAGGGAAGTTCTGAAAACACATACTCATTATTTGACATTATTTAGCAACGATCAGAGTATATTATCTTCGATTAAAGAAGTCGTAACCAGTTATGTTACCGAGCTTGCCACTCCTATGACACCAACTTATCCTCCCGAAAATGTATTATCACCATCGTCAGAAATAGTGTTCCTTGAATCGGAAGGAGTGGTGAGTTCTCCTCAATTACCATTTAGTAGAACGTCAGAGATAGTCATTCAGCCGTCAGTGACTGAGGAAGATAAATCTGAAATTCAAACATATCATCCAGAGCTTGTGCCGTCGATTAAAACAATCTTTTCAACACTTACTTTCTATACAACTTACTATCGGGACACGAGCTCAATAGTAGCAAGCCAAGAAGAAATATTAACTAGCTTTGTAACACTGTTTGTCCCTCCTTCGCGAATTACAACCTCAAAAGAAGAACCTACTGAAGTAAAACCTGAGCCAACGAAAACTGTTAATCCATCGTTGTTTGTTTTTACTACGACAGATTATTCCACTTTAACATTATACACGACATTGTTCAGTGGTGATGAAATTGTGGTCATTTCAAGTGAACATGTCATTCCTGAAGTTATAACAGCAACCATAACACCTGCTGTCTCTCCGACTCAACCCGTAATAAAAGACGAATCTGTTCTCACTTTCTTAACCACGTTTACATATTACACAACATATTTCAGTGGCAAAGATCCAGTTATTGCTTCAAGTGAAAGCGTTGTTACTCAATTTGTTACAATCGAAGCTCCTCCAAGCAGTTCACCTGCTTTAGAAGTATCTATACAGGCTACTCCGGTCGAAGAAGTCATCTTAGGGGTTTCAACAGTCACTGCAGCGGATATTATGAGCTCTTTTAATGAAGATAATAAAGATATTAAAATAATAGGAGTATCTAGTGCTGTAGATACCAACGCTGATAAAGAGCATCAAATGGATTCAAAAGTTCAAATTGAAAGCACAATTAACAGCGTAGTGAATATTGAAGAAGAAAAGTCAAATCAAATGCTTTTATCCCCGATACTCTTGCACACATCGTCAATGCCATTCGAAGATAAAGATGACATGAAATCAATACCAGAACTGAAAATAGAAAAGGAGTTAACAAATGACGAAACACATGAGTCATCATCAGACATATTTATTATGCCCACACCAGAAATTACTTATCAAGATTCAGCGTTTCCTATTACATCAACGAGCTTAGTTACACAACCGACAGAGATAGTTGGCTCTGATGGTTTGATCACAAAACTTGCTGCTAATGATAAGTTAATGATTATAACTGGCACTGATGGATTTGTGACAAAAACGGCAGAAACTGAAATAGTACATTTATCTCCAGTATTTGTTCCATCAAAACAACTGACAACATCAGTTGTGTCTGAAATTAAGCCAGCTACTGTAATAGAATTATCAGATCTTTTAGGAGGTAACACTGCTTTAGGAGGAGACATTGGTTTAGCAATACAGGACATTGTCAGTCGAATTACAGGAAAGAAAAACAAAACGGAGACAGATAACTTTACTACAGAGATATCAACTACAGAAGAAAGCAAGGATGCTACACAACCTGAAACAACAACAGGAGATTCAAGAACTACGGAACACATGGATGCGAGAAATGGTTCCCACACTACTAATGCAGATGTCAAAGAAAATGATAGAATTATCACACCCGAAGAAGTAGATTATCCTGTTTTTGTTGTCCCAGGAGAAACTGCAAGCAGTGAAGGCCCTTCAGAAAACCTCACACCAGTATACGTTCCACCTAAAACTATAGACTCGTTACCTTCTCAGATTCTTACAGTTGTACCTGAAAAATCTGTTAATGAAATCAAAAGTACAAGAGTAACTAAATCCATTTCAACAAGTGTTATAACTGGCGCCAGAACTATATTCATTGTTCCAACTAAGCTTAGTTCTGAATCGAATAATGAAAAAGAGAGCTATAGTATTTTGCCTGACGTACATACGAATAGAAGAATTCCTAAACTGGAAACTGAGACAGAAATTTCATTGGAATCATCTAAACCAGTTTTAATTGAAAATGATGACAAAGCAGTAACTCCAATATTAAGTCCAAACATAAAAACAAGTGTTATTAGTGGAATTAAAACAGTGTTTTTTGATTCCGTGCCAAAATCAACTTCAACTGTTATTCAACCCTCTTCGACAACTGACTTTGTCTTAGGAAAAGCTAACGTGTCTGAAATGAAAAAAGCATTCACAACAATTACTAGAAATGGAACAACAGTAATAAGTAGAACAACAACTGGAGCGACAACTATATTTTTCCCTGGTCAAGAGCCAAAACATACAGTTCCTATCTTTTCTACCAGATTTATTACAAGCGTTGAAAGCATTACAAGAACATTAGCACTCACAACTACTAGAACTTATTACACCAGAGATTCAACGCTCACGGTGCCTTCAGTATATACTACCACTATTCCACCACGAACATTTGTTTCAACTATAATAGGTACTAGAACCATCCTTGGTATTCTTCCTGAACCTTCTGAAACAGTACATATTCATAAAGCAACAAGACCATTAGAACATACAACAACTGTAACAACAACTACCCTCATATTTAATTCCATACCTTCTACAGTAGTGCGAACATTAGTATTGCCAAACATGCCAACCAAGACCGTAGCTCCTGGAGCTGCTTCTACGCAGTTGCCTTCGGTGCCAGAAAAAATTCTTACATCTTCTAGTTACTTGGAGCCAAATATTGTATCTGCCGGAACAGAAAGACCAGCCAGACCTCCCGAAGTAGGGGATAGTACATCGATAGTTATATCTGACCCAACGAAAGATGAAGATTTGTCGACTCCGAAGGTCAGAGATGAAACTTATCTAAGGGCAGCTGGTCCAAGGTTGCATGACTTCCGACCAGACTCAAAGCAGGACGTGCACTTCCTCAGGCCGCCGATCGTTATTGCGGAAAGCACCACTCAGAAGCTGAAGCCGGAAGACGACCCTTTCCTCAACGGCAGAAATGGGATTTGCGATCCCAAATGTCAGCCTTACAAGAAAGAGATCTGTAAGGAGAGTAATGGCTTGTGGACCTGCCAGTGCAGACCGGGGCATGCCAGAAGAGATGAACATGAAATTTGCAAAGGTAATCTATTGTTAGTTTTAACTACTACTTTCTCCCTATTATTAATCTTTCAAGGTTTTTTCAAAGGTCACACTTCTACTTGTAATAGATATTCTAAATGCAAGAGCTATTTTGTCAATTAACATGGAACATTATTATGCAGTGAGTTAATGGAAAATTATGGGACCTTTTTATGCAATCTTGGCTACAATAAGAGGATCTTTGCCTCCTGCTCGATCATTGGCTATTCCTAACTGAGGAGTCCACAATAAGGACGAAACTGCAGTCTTAGGATGCTATGATCGAGCTGCGGGTGCATTTGCTTCATGGAACATTATTGAATGGTGAAAATTTTATCACCCTGGAATCATTCGACAATATTATTGCTTGGGATCCCGAGATTACTATTGATGTTGATTAGGGATGCACCGATAAGCAAATTGGCCGATTACCGATTACCGATTAATCGGCTATTGATAATCGGCCGATTAATCGGCCAAGCCGATTACTGATCAAAATTATTATTTTTAATACTACCACTATCATCATCACTGTTTTCCATTCTTTTTTTCTTTTTCTTTTTCTTACGATTCCGATTTTAGAAATAGCTACTACTTTTTTTTAGAAAAAAAAAGTATTTTTTCCTAACTTCAAAATAATTTTAAAACTTTATCCAAGTTCAGTAAACCAATTTTCAAACCTTTGAACCGGTATTATTGTTAATGAAATTACCATCACACATGACATATTTAACACGTTGTTAATTATGGTAACTAGGCATGAAATTTAAAAAAGAAGAAATAGGGGAGGCTTTGGTGTGAGAACTTTAATTTAGGGGATCTTTCAATTCAAATTTATTGTTCAATTATTAGAAGCCACTAAATTCAAGACTTATTCTTTGTGAAAATTAGAGGTCTTCAAAAAGTGTTATAAGAAAAAAAGTATTGAGACATAAAAAATATAGCAAAATTGTCTCTATGTGTGTATTTATTCAAAACTGAAAAATTAATTAACTAAAAAATTTATAACAACTGTGAGGATTATTTTTTTTAATATTTCGAATTTATAACTTGGAATTTGTGATATTTTTACTCACTATACTTTCCTGCTACGTGTTGTACGTTTGTTTGAAGAAAAAAGTTCCTGTTAATAAATTTTTTTATCTAAGTTTCTTTTTCTAGGCACATAAAAAGTAATTTTATTTAGATCATAATTTCACTAATTATAAATAAAATGAAATACTCATGTTTTTGTATTCCAATTTAAAAGTTCAAGAATTTAATTATTCCTAATAGTGTCATATGAATATCAGCCGTGAGGGTAATCTTTTTATATTGAATTCAGTTTTATGTACTGTATGACCTATTTGTGTTTTTTATTTACTCTGTGCACTTTCATACTACATGTTATAGTAAGGATTGCAGAAAATTATTTATTTACAGTTGATAATATTGTTTATCAAAATTTCTTGGTAAAATATACCTTAAAACATAATATTTAAAAAAAAAATTTCCGCCGATTAATCGGCAACATTTTACCGATTATTAATAATCGGCAAAGGGGCCGATTATGGCCGATTAATCGGTACTGCCGATTAATCGGTGCATCCCTAATGTTGATACAAGTTAGCCATTTAATGACTAAGTAAAATTAAAGAAAAACTATTACTTGATTACTTATTCATTAAAAACTTGAACTCATTTGAAATTTACACCTTTTACGTAACATCAATTCATTTTACTCTTATTGTAATACATAAAAGTAAATAAGCTTATTTAACCTTCCTTATAATGGAAATGTAATTAGTTAGGCTATACGATACAAATATAATAACATATGATGATGCAGTGAAGTAGCGGGTTTTTGTCATAAAGCCATTTTAATTAATTTTTGCTTTATGTGTAAACAAAGCGCAAATATAATTGAAGTTAAAAAGCAACGTAAATAAAGCGCAAATTATGTAGTATGCAGAGCAATAAGGCACAAATTAGGCCGAAAGTACAGCAATAAATCGCAAATTAGGCCGAAAGTACAGCGATAAAGCACAGATTAGGTAGAAAGTACAGCTTTATTTGCGATGGTTTTTAACTTCAATTATACACTGGCGGAAAAAAAAAATCCCAACACCAAGAAAGACTGGTGTTAGATAAACGAAATTTGGTAGGCGTGTTTATACAACTGAAAGATGGCATCGATTGAAATTTCGTGCTCCGCGCATAAGTGTGGCGCATCTGGCGTCACTCAGAACATGCAAATAAGGCTTGTTTTAAAAGCGTATTGTGAAGCTCGTGAGTGTTATTTTTCCGTGAAATTTGACGAATTGCGTTCATGTTAGCCAGGATTACCTTTAAGAAGACGAAGAAGCCATTATCAACAGCTCACCGAGTTTAAACGAGGTCGTACAATTTGGCTACGAGAAGGTGGATTTTCATTTCGCGATATTGCAGAAAAACTTGGGTGGGAATGTTTCCACCATGCATGATTATTGGAAGCTATGGTCAAAGGATGGTAATACCTCAAGAAGATCGAGTTCCGAGCTGCCACGTGGTACGACTGAGAAGGAAGATCACCGAATCTTGCGTACGGCTGCGGCGCATCGTACTACATCTGCGGCTGACATTCGAGCTGCAGTTGGTACCGTCGTGACCCAAGGAACGATAAGAAACTGTTTACTTCAAGGACAGCTCCGAGTCAGGGAGCCTGTAGCCGGTATTCCATTGACTGCAAACCATTGCCGTTTCCGACGGCAGTGGTGCCAAGACAGAGCTCACTGGAGGTCGCAGTGGAACTCTGTTGTAATTTTTGAAGAAAACAGATTCTGCCTTAGTGCCAGTTGTTGTGAGTAATCGCTTTTCATTGGTTATATGGCTTTTCATAGCTTTAAGTCTGTCTATTCCTCATTGGAAGAGACTTTTGCAGCTTTCTGTGGAGTTCGCAAAAACTCTTCTTTAATCCACCCTCGGACCTAGAAGAGAGCTTATTGCTGTTTGAAGTAATCTATTGGCTTCTGAAAATCTGCCCTCAAAACTACATAAAGAGCCTTACTCTGTTTACAACTGCTTCACTATTTTCCCTCTATGTCTTGCTGTATGTGTGTCCCCATGTGTTGTAATAAAGTTGTTTATGTTCAACTGTCTGCTCTCTGCTACACTCGATTCACATAACCTATCAACAGCAGAGCGTGGTTCTGAGTTTCACCCAGCTGCTAAATCACTGCTGTAGCGGAAGAACATGGGGGACGAGATAAAGTATTCTGTTGATCCCTTTGACGGAAGGAATTTCTCTCTGTGGAGCAGGAGAATGGAAGCTGTTTTTGCGGCAAAGAACTTAGAGGATTATTTGACGCGTGAAGCGGATGCTACAAAAGATAATGAAGTTGTAGCGAGCAAGAAGGCCTATGCCTTGATGTTATCTTTTCTCAGTGATAAAGTTTTGGTTTCACTTTCTGAAGAAAAGACTTGTGCTGAAATAGTTGCGAAACTAAAATCAATATATGTTCGAGAAGGAGCCGTGAGTCAGATTTTAGTTAGAAAGAGACTTTCAACTCTAAAAATGAAAAAGGAATCGTCAATGCAGGAGCATATTGACGAAGTGAACAGACTCGTTACCCAATTAAAGTCATGTGGTGTAAAAGTGAGTGACATGGACAGTATTGTTTATCTTTTGATGTCCCTTCCTGCAGAGTATGACTCATCAAAGTCAGCAATAGAAAACCAACCTTCGGAGAATTTGACACTAGAATTTGTGTGCGGTCGTCTTCTCGATGCTGAAGCGCTGATGAAGGATCGTCGGGTCTCGGAACCTAAACATTGGAAGCCGGAGTCATCAAATGGCGCGGCCTTTTCTACAAATCATCGCAGTGTTGTGTGCCACAAGTGTCGCAAAACTGGACATATTGCAAAATTCTGCAGAAGTAACGTGATCTGCTACCAGTGCGGAAGAAAAGGGCATTTTAAAAAGAACTGTACAGCCCAAACTGGAAAGAATACTTCGTGGAAAGATGAAGCAGCTGCAGTGACTTTCGTTGTGGGCGAAATAGAGCCTAAAAGTTTTATAGTAGATAGCGGCTCGACTTCTCACATGTCTGCTCATCGTGAATGGTTTGAAGAGTTTAAGCCCTCTTCAGGAACTGTGTCATGTGCTGACAAATCTAGTAAGCTAGAAGTGAAAGGAATAGGAACTATTCGTGGTGTGTTGGGTAATGACGGGCAAGAAATCTTGCTTAAAGACGTGCTTTATGTTCCCGAACTGAATGGAAATCTCATGTCTGTAAAACAAATCCAGAAAGCTGGATATACTATAAGCTTTCGAAATGATGAAGCAGTAGTTGAAAATTGAAATATACGCTTTGTGTTGTGTAAACTAAATTCAAAAGGCCAATACGCCAGTGACTTTGTTCCCATCATTTCAAATTCCTTTGTTGCCGAAAAGGAAGAAGCTGTGCTGTGGCATCGCAGGTTAGGACACTCCGGAAACCATATTATGAATAAATTAGGATTACCAACAAATGATGAGTTTTGTGAAAACTGTACTTTAGCGAAACAAGCAGCAAATCCCGTAGGAAAAGGAAATCGTAAAAGAGAAAAAGGTCCCATGTTGACAATACATTCCGATGTGTGTGGTCCCGTTAGCCCACAAACTCCAGCGGGAGAAAGGTATGTTCTAACCTTAGTAGATGATTATTCCCGTTTTTGTGAAGTTCGTCTTCTTAAAAAGAAAAGTGATGTTCCAATAGAATTTAATAAATTTTTGAAATTGAATCCAAATGTTCGAAAAATTCGCTGTGATAATGCCCAAGAATATGTTTCTGGTGAACTCAAATCAATAGCTAACAAATATGGTATAACAATAGATCCCTGTCCGCCATACAGTCATGAATTGAATGGCGTTTCGGAGAGATTGAACAGAACACTCTTTGATAAAGCCCGTGCACTTTTGTATGATGCAAATTTGCCAAAGAATTGTTGGGGATATGCCATTCAAGTTGCTGCGTTTATTCACAATAGAATCCCCAGTTCAAGCATCAATGATTTATCACCTTACGAAATGAAATATTCTCAGAAACCAGATCTAAATCAAATTAAATTATTTGGTTGTGATGCTTATGTTAAAATTCCCGATGTCCGAAGACAAAAATTAGACCCGAAGTCTAAACGAATGATTTTCGTTGGATATTCAAACATGGGATACCGACTAATGGATCCTGATACAAAGAGAGTAATTGTGTCCCGCAATGTTCGCTTTAATGAAAATAAAGTTTATGTAGAAGATAGAAGTGTTCCACCAGATGCCCCAAAGAAAGAAGAAAAGGACGAGGAGAAATGCGAGTCCAAAGTAAACAAAGAGTTAGGAGAAAACAAAACTAGTGAACCTCCACCAGAGAACCCCTTATCAGCCCCTCGCCGGTCTGAAAGAGAAAGTAAGAAACCAGAACGGTACCAAGCAATGTTCACCACAGAAGAGGCAATGACATTTAACGACATCTCAAAACTGCCGGAAGAAGAGCAAGCCCAATGGCAAGTCGCGATGGGGGAAGAAATACGCTCGATGGAGATAAACAACGTCTGGGAACTGGTAGATCTCCCTGATAACGCGACCCCTATTACATGCAAGTGGGTGTTTAAGAAGAAAAGAGACGGAACTCAAAAGGCCCGGCTTGTCGCTAGGGGGTTCCAGCAGACCGACTACCCCCAAACGTACAGCCCAACCCTTGGTATGCCATGTTTACGTTTAGTTTTAGTTTCGGTTCTTCAAGAAGATCTGAAGGCCTATGTGATGGATGTAAAGACTGCGTTTCTGAATGGTGAGTTACAAGAAATTGTTTTTATGGAACAACCTCAAGGTTTTAATGACTTATCAGGCAGAGTGTGTAAATTGAATAAAAGCTTGTACGGATTAAAGCAAGCTCCTAGGCGGTGGTTTCTAAGATTTTTGGAATTTATGTTAAAGATTAATTTTAAGCAACTAAATTCAGAACCGTGCATATTTATCAGAGTAGTTAATGGTAGAAAAATAATTGTTTGTTTATATGTGGATGACATTTTGATTGCTGGCTCAGATGAAACGGAAATAATGATTGTTATAAAACTACTACAAGATGAATTTCAAATGTCTAAACTTGAACCCGCGGTTGAATTTTTAGGTATCCATTTGCAGTTTACGTCAACAAAGCTAGTGTTAGATCAAAATGATTATATACTTAAAATTTTGAAGAGATTTAACATGAGTGATTGCAAACCGTGTTCAACGCCAATGGAAGCAAAATCAACTCCAGCGGACTTTGAGGAAGCAACTGTCTTTAAAGGACCTTACCGTGAATTAGTTGGATCTTTACTGTATCTTGCCATGACAACAAGACCCGATATATTGTTCGCTGTGAACTGCCTCAGCCAATTGCAGGAGAATCCAACAGAATCAGCTTGGAATGGTTTGAAAAGAATTTTAAGATACTTGAAAGGTACTTTGAACTATAAAATTGTGTATAATAAGTGTTATGACTCTAAAGTTGATTTATCATTATATGTTGATTCAGATTGGGCATCAGATTCACGTGATCATAAATCAATATCAGGTTATGTAATTTTTTATAAAAAGTGTCCAATTTTGTGGAGCGTAAAGAAACAAAGTTCTATAGCTGTTTCTTCTACTGAAGCTGAAGTACTAGCCATTGGTAAGTCTTTGTTAGAACTCGTGTACTATAAGAATATTGCATGTGAATTTCTTACTGTGAATAATACTGTTATATTTGAAGATAATCAATCTGCTATCAAATGCATTATTAATGAAAGTAATTCTGGTAGATTAAAACATATTGATGTTAAGTTAAAATTTATTAGAAATATTTTAAACATTGAAAATATTGATATAGAATATGTTTCTTCTGAAAAGCAAATTGCTGATATGTTTACGAAGGCTCTTCCCAAATTTAAATTGTACGAACTAATGTCATTGTGTTGTTTAGTGATCAGCGATTAAGGGAGGGTGTTGTGAGTAATCGCTTTTCATTGGTTATATGGCTTTTCATAGCTTTAAGTCTGTCTATTCCTCATTGGAAGAGACTTTTGCAGCTTTCTGTGGAGTTCGCAAAAACTCTTCTTTAATCCACCCTCGGACCTAGAAGAGAGCTTATTGCTGTTTGAAGTAATCTATTGGCTTCTGAAAATCTGCCCTCAAAACTACATAAAGAGCCTTACTCTGTTTACAACTGCTTCACTATTTTCCCTCTATGTCTTGCTGTATGTGTGTCCCCATGTGTTGTAATAAAGTTGTTTATGTTCAACTGTCTGCTCTCTGCTACACTCGATTCACATAACCTATCAACACCAGTTGTGGCTGTATATTGGTTAGAAGGTGGCCAGGGGACCGCCTGCATTCAAGCGGTCTATGGCCTAGGCACACGGGACCCACACCTAGAGTCATGGTCTCTGGAGCAATTTCCTACGACAGCAGTGGCACTCTTGTGGTTATCCCAAACTCACTGACTGAAAATTTGTCGTCAGTCTGGTAATTTAACCAGTAGTACAGCACTTCATTAGTAGCATTCAAAGGGGAGTTTTCCAACAGGATAACGCTCACCCTCACATCGCTGCTGTAACGCAATGTGCTCCACAGAGGTCTGACATGTTACCATGACCTGCAAAATCACCAGGTCTGTCTCCAATTGATAACGTATGGGATATCATTGGACGGCACTGTGGCGGGGAAAAAAACCTAGGTTCGGTCATGGCGCCACTCTGTGGTGGAGCGAAACGCTAAGTCCCGCACATAGCCCCTACTATTTACGGCCGGTCGTATACAAATTGCGTCCCGCAAATAACCTCTCTGGTTCGCCCCTACTCTCTTAGAAGAAACCCAAGGTCCAAAAACATGAAACAATTTGCTGTGGAGAGGGGTCCAGTCTTTGAGTGAGGATGCTCTTGCAAAACAAACTTAATGGATTGAAGTGAAACTAAAAATAAGTATCTCACCCACTTTCTTCGGAAAGCTTTTCGTACCAATAAAGGGGAGAAGATAAGGTAATCCAAATTCCACATTCAGTGGGGAGGTAAAATCAACACCACACTCGACCGACGATGTCATGATATAAAAGGAAAAACAGATGAACTTTAGAAACAAAATAAACACACATTATTCAGGAAAAACACATGGATTTCTTAGGGGAAACATATACAAGTAATTTATTAAAACATGTTTTTTTGAGATTACACCCATTGAAAATTAGTACTAGTTGGGAGTATAACTGCTTGGTAAACAAAACATGGGTATCCCAGCAGTTTGGGTCTTGTATGGAGAACACTCATAAAAGGATGACATGCTTCACCTATGCATTAAAAACTCAATTCTCTGTATATTCAGAATTTGTCTACACCAAAAAAACAATTTCCATACTATTATTTTAACATTTCCAAAGGATGACATGCTTCACATATGCATAAAAACTCAAGTCACTATATATGCAAAATATAACTACACCATAAAGCAAAATTCCATACTAACTCCTTCAATTTCTTCGCATCAACCGCAATAAGCCACCCCACTCTGACCAGGGTTAACATATAATTCGCTACACAAAACATTTCTCGCATGTTTGATTTGAGTGGGTGTTTAACCCTCCTCTCGGGCTAAAAATAGGAATTTGTGAGCAAAAAAAGTTCTTGGATTCCTCGCACGGGGAACTAAAAATTGAGGAAGAAAAGGGAACGCTAGAGAATTAAAAGTTACTTCTAATTTTGTATCCACGTAATAGTCATCATCAGTCGGCTCAGGAGGAACGGTGGTTTCCGCAGCCTTTTCCAGCTTCCCGCTGCTCACTGCCCGGGGACTCGAGGGGCCCCAGCGATATCTCCAACTCTGCGTCTTAATTCCATGGTCACACTCTTCATGGTTCTGCAGGACAAATCCACGAGACAGCAGATTTTCTGCGGACTCCTGTCACCGTCCGGGGTCCCGGAGCTCCTCCCTGCGCTCCTGCGCTCGCTGTTCAACCTCCTTGTTTCATCTTGGCGGTTCAAAACCCGAGTGAGAGAGCCCTAGTTCCCAAAAACTGTTGCTGGCCTTCGACGACAGAGAAAAAGGAGGAATGCACAGGCCACACAAAACTTCCTGGGAGACCGCGCCGAATTCCTTCCCATAAAGCCAAGTCCTTGACCTCCGCTTTCCCTATTCGCCAGCGGGCTCGCCAGCAGTTATTTATCCACGTGCCTTACTTTCCGTTAGAGTTCGGTTAAAATCATTTGCATTTCGAATCCTGGTCACGGCACCAATCTGTGGCGGGGAAAAAAACCTAGGTTCGGTCATGGCGCCACTCTGTGGTGGAGCGAAACGCTAAGTCCCGCACATAGCCCCTACTATTTACGGCCGGTCGTATACAAATTGCGTCCCGCAAATAACCTCTCTGGTTCGCCCCTACTCTCTTAGAAGAAACCCAAGGTCCAAAAACATGAAACAATTTGCTGTGGAGAGGGGTCCAGTCTTTGAGTGAGGATGCTCTTGCAAAACAAACTTAATGGATTGAAGTGAAACTAAAAATAAGTATCTCACCCACTTTCTTCGGAAAGCTTTTCGTACCAATAAAGGGGAGAAAATAAGGTAATCCAAATTCCACATTCAGTGGGGAGGTAAAATCAACACCACACTCGACCGACGATGTCATGATATAAAAGGAAAAACAGATGAACTTTAGAAACAAAATAAACACACATTATTCAGGAAAAACACATGGATTTCTTAGGGGAAACATATACAAGTAATTTATTAAAACATGTTTTTTTGAGATTACACCCATTGAAAATTAGTACTAGTTGGGAGTATAACTGCTTGGTAAACAAAACATGGGTATCCCAGCAGTTTGGGTCTTGTATGGAGAACACTCATAAAAGGATGACATGCTTCACCTATGCATTAAAAACTCAATTCTCTGTATATTCAGAATTTGTCTACACCAAAAAAAACAATTTCCATACTATTATTTTAACATTTCCAAAGGATGACATGCTTCACATATGCATAAAAACTCAAGTCACTATATATGCAAAATATAACTACACCATAAAGCAAAATTCCATACTAACTCCTTCAATTTCTTCGCATCAACCGCAATAAGCCACCCCACTCTGACCAGGGTTAACATATAATTCGCTACACAAAACATTTCTCGCATGTTTGATTTGAGTGGGT
Organism: Uloborus plumipes; assembly: GCA_038373865.1. Classification (NCBI taxonomy): domain Eukaryota; kingdom Metazoa; phylum Arthropoda; class Arachnida; order Araneae; family Uloboridae; genus Uloborus; species Uloborus plumipes. Next base: position 1,690 of record JAXGGA010007798.1, on the reverse strand, counting down.
GTTTAACCCTCCTCTCGGGCTAAAAATAGGAATTTGTGAGCAAAAAAAGTTCTTGGATTCCTCGCACGGGGAACTAAAAATTGAGGAAGAAAAGGGAACACTAGAGAATTAAAAGTTACTTCTAATTTTGTATCCACGTAATAGTCATCATCAGTCGGCTCAGGAGGAACGGTGGTTTCCGCAGCCTTTTCCAGCTTCCCGCTGCTCACTGCCCGGGGACTCGAGGGGCCCCAGCGATATCTCCAACTCTGCGTCTTAATTCCATGGTCACACTCTTCATGGTTCTGCAGGACAAATCCACGAGACAGCAGATTTTCTGCGGACTCCTGTCACCGTCCGGGGTCCCGGAGCTCCTCCCTGCGCTCCTGCGCTCGCTGTTCAACCTCCTTGTTTCATCTTGGCGGTTCAAAACCCGAGTGAGAGAGCCCTAGTTCCCAAAAACTGTTGCTGGCCTTCGACGACAGAGAAAAAGGAGGAATGCACAGGCCACACAAAACTTCCTGGGAGACCGCGCCGAATTCCTTCCCATAAAGCCAAGTCCTTGACCTCCGCTTTCCCTATTCGCCAGCGGGCTCGCCAGCAGTTATTTATCCACGTGCCTTAGTTTCCGTTAGAGTTCGGTTAAAATCATTTGCATTCAATGATGTGAAAACTACTGCATGCTCCTCATTTTTTTGTAGACGCTGCATTCCCCGGGCTTTCTGGGTTCTGTTTCTCATGGGAACGATGAATGGGTGCAGTTGTAAAGGAATTGTAATGTGATACCATGTGATACATATCACAGGCACCTCGAGCATCATCCACAGTCAGCAATGACGGTCCTAATATTGACACAACAAGTGTAACAAGCATGGCACTCCATACCACAAAGTGACATTTGGCACCTGTATGACATAATGCATGCACGCTTGCAGGCTTGCCTTCAAAATTTTGGAGGTTACACCCTCTATTAAATTAACATAATTTCACATTTGCACAGCAATTTCTCGAGCTTAAATTAGCCAGTGATCTTGTACATTTAATCAATTAAAGATGTTAACTAGGCAATTGCATTATACAAATTTCATTGCTCTGCAGTAATTTTTTTCTTGGTGTTGGGATTTTTTTTTCCGCCAGTGTATTTTAGTACAAAGCTTATTCTACGGTTTTTCATTTAAAGCGCGAACAGTTTGTACTCTGATCACAGAAGCTTCAACGTTTTTTTATGTACACAAATTCGGTATCCGCAGCCATACTTCTTTTTGACGTTATCCTTTTGAAGCCGAAGTCTACTTAAAATAACGTCGTAAATGATGTCAACCAATTGTGAATGTGGAAAACTATTTATATTACAGCCCTCATTCAATCCCCAACCCTCCCCGCTACACAGATGTGAGCACATGCTAATGCAGGTAATGAAATTAACTATCTGCTGGCAGCAAAAAACAGCTGCATGAAAGGGGTGTTTAGTTTATAATATTTTGTATTTTAAAGGCTTAAGTTTTTAATTATTATTAAACTAGAAGATATATAAATGAAAAAACAATAAAACATTAAAAATCATTACATCTAATGCATGTTTGAAAATAAAAAATACACGCTAATAATTATTAAATTATAATCTAATCTTGTGGACTGAAACGAGTATGCAATTTTTGAAAAAATATTTAATTGAATTCATAACAATTTGTTGTCTCCCAAATTGTGTTAT
>JAXGGA010007797.1:0-60441 GCA_038373865.1 Uloborus plumipes | reverse complement strand
TGGCTTGTAACACATCGAAACGAAATTCGACTTTCTTCCAAATGTTCTCCAGTATTTGTGGGCTAACATTTTGGATCGCAGTGACAATTCTGCTTTTCAGTTCATCAAGGAAGGGAACAGAAGCCTTGTTTTCAATGTTTTTGCAAACCTCCACAAAGAAGCCCCACAAACACCGGAGAACATTTGGAGGGAAGTCGAATTTCGTCTCGATGTGTTACGAGCGACGAAGGGGCAACAATTTCAATATTTTTTTAAAAATATCATTAATAATAATTCAATATTTTTTTATGTCACAAATAAAACTTTTTGAGTTGTAATTTACGAATAAGTAATCGGTTTTTGCATATTATTTTTTGTTCGAAAGTTATGAGGTACGGAAACCCCGTCAATAATTACAGGACACCCTGTATATTACTTTTATGTTTGTAAAGAACGTGCATTGTATCTTTTATTCAGAGTTACATACATACATACGTTTATGTGAAACTAATAAAAGCGTAGGGGAGAGTTGCCCAAAACGGGATAGGCGGGCAAAACGGGATAGTGAGCCTCGGGGCTGGACTAGTAGTACTATCTCGCGGAAGGCAAGCTCATGGACGTCATTTCAAATTTTTCCAGGGGGGGGGCAAAGGTCCAAACACAATGCATTTCATCGGAAAACATCAAAAGCCACGCCCACTTATAGGTAAATACATTGATTTCTCAAAGCCGGGGGGGGGGGCAATTGACCCCCCCCCCCTAAATGACGGGCCTGGGCAAGCTAAACTGGTTCTTGACCGCCATGACAGCATTCTCAATTGATATCTCAAAACTAGCCATTTATTTAGAAAAGAAATATTTTTTCAAAGTTTTCAATTGAAATTTTTACTTACTTTTTACTTTTTTTGACGGCAGAACAACTATCCTTGTGCCTCTCCGTACTTCGGAACAATTTCGGTTAGTACTGTGTTTTGTTCATGACTCTTTTAGCAATAATTTCATGTACTTAAATATTGCTAGTGAGTGACGGTTCAGGGGTCAGCCCTTTATGTTGTCAAAAGCATCATGGTCGGGCAAAACGGGACACTTTTGGGGTGCCCAAAACGGGATACAATTTTGGTGTGTCCCGTTTCACCCGACCATTTCCATTAATGTTTTGGCAATGTGTTTACCTCAAAAAAAAAAGAGGGAAAACAACAATTTTGACAGGAAGTCCATATAAACTTGAGTTCGGAGAAGAAGAACGTGAAAAAAAAAGAACGAGAAAGAACTCAAAAGCTGAAAAAAAGGGCTGCCAAAACAAGTCTATTGAATGTTCCGATGACAAAAGAAACGAGTCGTTAAAGAAAACCAAATGGAGATGCAAACAGGCAGATAAAGTTAAAAAATGCTACTCTGAACCTGAAAAAAAACCACAATCATCATTTGCAAGAATCGAAGATAATAGACCAAACATAGGAAAACCTTAAAAAAAATCATCAGTGAGCCTGACATCGTCGTCTTCAGAAGATAAAGCTGAAAAAGATAAAGCATCTATTTTCTGCAACGCTCTGTATCTTGAATCGAAATCTGTAGAAGGAAGCTGGATACAATGCTTGAGCTGCTAGGGCACACGAAGCCTGTTCCAAAGCAGAAGAAGAAGACGACACAATTTTATGCGATTTCTGTGTTATGTAATTTTTCAAGTTTACAATTACGTAGCCTATTTTTGCTCCAAAAACTAAATCAAAAGTAAAATAAGCAAAAATGTAATAACATACAAATCCCTATCCCGTTTTACCCACCCTTGGTAGATTAAAACGGGATCGTATAAGACTTTTTAAAACCAGTATTTTTCACATAAATAATATTGAACAAATGTGACAAAGGTATTTTTAGCAGTTGAAAAAGTGCATAATTTTAAATGATGCCGAACTTTGGAATGTACCTTGTACACAATAAGAAATAAAGCGAAGAATAGATTAGCTATCCCGTTTTGGGGTACTTTCCCATATTAATAAAATACTAGCTGCGTGGTCCGGCGTTGCGCGGGCTGTAATGTAGTGAAGGCAGTTTGAGAAAACTACTCGCCGCCAAGGCGGCTCGCCTTTAAAGTAGTGAGGAAAGTTTAAAAAACCTACTCGCCGCCAAAGCGGCTCGCCTTTAAAGTAGCGAGAACAGTTTCAACAAACTACTCGCCACCAAGGCGGCTCGCCTTTAAAGTAATGAGGAAAGTCTAAACAGTTTACTCGCCATCAAGGTGGCTCGCCTTTACAGTAGCGAAGAAAGTTTCAATAAACTATTCGCCGTCAAGGCGGCTCTCCTTTAAAGTACCAAGGAAAGTTCCAACAAATTACTCCCCGCTAAAGCGGCTCGCTAAAAAGCTTTCCTGCATCAAAGAATCAATCGAATTATTTGCACATGCTTCCTCAAAAAAAAAAAAAAAGACGATGTCAAGTAGCGCATACTTAGCACTCTCCCTAAATAACAAATAAAATTCCTTACCAAAAACAATTATTTCCAAATCGCTTTCTTCCTGTAAAATTAATTGCAAAATTCTAAACGAAAAAGTTCTTTTAATATTTGGATCGCAGCCAAAAAAAAGTCCCTTCTAAAAACAGCAATTGCAATTTTATTTAAAAACACATTTTCAAAATGGTATACCAGAGAAAAAAAATAAGTCATTAATAATTAGAATAAAAACAATCGTTAGAACTTTGTTGTAACACGTATTCAAAATGCCAATGGAAAGAAATAACACTCTTTAATTTTTAAAAGTTCAATAATTTAATTAACGTTTTAATTTAAAATGGCAACGGTAAGAAATAAATGTCTTGGAATTTTAAATAGTTCAATAATTTAATTAACGCTTTAATTTAAAATGGCAACGGTAAGAAATAAAAGTCTTGGAATTTTAAATGGTTCAACAATTTAATTAACGTTTTAATTCAAAATGGCAACGATAAGAAATAAAAGTCTTAGAATTTAAAATAGTGCAATAATTTAATTAACGCTTTAATTTAAAATGGCGACTGAAAGAAATAAATGTCTTGGAATTTTAAATAGTTCAATAATTTAATTAACGTTTTAATTCAAAATGGCAACGGTAAGAAATAAAAGTCTTGGAATTTAAAATAGTGCAATAATTTAATTAACGCTTTAATTTAAAATGGCGACTGAAAGAAATAAATGTCTTCGAATTTTAAATAGCTCAATAATTTAATTGACGTTTTAATTCAAAATGACAACGGTAAGAAATAAATATGTTGGAATTTTAAATAGTTCAATAATTTAATTAACGTTTTAATTCAAAATGACAACGGTAAGAAATAAATATGTTGGAATTTTAAATAGTTAAATAATTTAGTTAACGTTTTAATTCAAAATAGCAACGGTAAGAAATAAAAGTCTTGGAATTTAAAATAGTGCAATAATTTAATTAACGCTTTAATTTAAAATGGCAACTGAAAGAAATAAATGTCTTGGAATTTTAAAAGTGCAAAGAATTTAATTAACGTTTTAATTAATATCTCAGCTAATTAACGTCGTACAATTACGCGGTTGGTCTTATTGTCTTCCTTAGAAAATTTCGAATCGAATGGTATTATGTTTGATTCTTTACGCTCAGCGGTTTTTGAGGAGTTCAAGCTTCAGACGGACAGACAGACACACGCGGACAGATTTTAATAGTAGTAATAACAAATATTAGACTTCACCCGCGCACTCATGATGTTTATTTTAATCAGGCGATGCTTCGTTTAAAATAGGCGACAAAATCTGATCGAAATGTAACCTTTTCAGTAGTAAGTTGCGGCGCTCAAGCCAAGACTAAGGCAGAACTACATGCACTATACCGACAAGTCAGGTTGTGGCTTCCTGAGACTGCAGTATCGTCCTTGTTATGGACTCGTTTGTTTGTTCCGTTTTAACTTGTATGGCCTTTGTTTTCGCAACCGTTCGTATTCGAATTTGCAATGTCTCCCATTTTAGAAACCCCTAAATACATTTTTTTCCTCCCTCCAAGTAATTAAGTTAAAGGTTTTGAAATCAACAGGAAATGAATGACTAAGTTCCTAATTTCCATGGGTTTTTTTTCTAATTTTTGTACTGTAAATTCACTCAGTGATGCATCTAAAAGCGGAATTTTACGTCACGGACACTCAAAGGGGTAAAGCAGATAATGGTAAATATAAGTTATTACCTCTTATAAGTAACAGGTTAATATATTTTACATTTTAAAAAGTGTTACCTCAAATAAATTTAGAAACTGAAAATCTTTCAAGTAAAATGTAAAAAATGCTTTTTTTAAGCAAAACACTATTTCGTTTAGCTTGGTTCTCTCAAAAGAGTATGATTTCTTAATTAAAACACACATAAATTGAAGTAAATCTTAAAATCTTTATATTTAGGTTAATTCTAAGGCACATAATAAAGTTTCAATGAAAAATTGCAGAGATGAATGAGCGGTGTACAGTAGGGTGGGTCGAAAAAAGCTTTTTTTTCTGATCAATTTCTAATAGCACGGAAAACTTGCCCATGGGCATTCTAATAACGGAAAAAATAATTAAAAAAATAATTAATTACTTTTGTAATCGCGCAAGATCTCTAAAGTTTAGAAAAAAAGAGAAAATTCTGTAATTTTCAACGATTAATATTTTTTTCAAAAAATATTTTTTTTTAATTTCTAATAGTGCGGGAAACTTGTGCATGCACATTATAATAACGGGAAAAATAATGAAAACAATATTTAATTACTTTTGTATAAGCGCAAGAGCTCTAAAGTTTAGAAAAAAAGAGAAAAATCTGTTATTTTTAGAAATGATTTTTTTTTCAAAAAATATTTTTTTCTTATTTCTAATAGTGCGGAAAGCTTGTGCATGGGCTTCCTAATAACAGGGGAAATAATTTTAAAAAATAATTAATTATTTTTGAAACCACGCAAAAAGTCAAAAATTTCGAAAAAAAGAAGAGAAAAATCTGTAATTTTTAAAAATATATAATCATTTTTAAAAATATTTTTTTTTATATTTAATAGTATAAAAACTACTCTAGTAGTTATAGAAATTGGTTAAAAAAACTTGGGGTACATTGCGGTTCGTTTGAATTTGCGCAAAAATCCTAATTTTTTTTTTTTTTTTTTTTTTTTTTTTTTTTTTTTTTTTTTTAATTTGAAAAATTCACATATTTCAGCTTATTGCACATTTCAGCATATTTTTTACATATTCTAAAATAATACAAAATAAAGTCCCACCCACACCCTACCCAATCAACCAACCAATTTGGGTGTGCTTACTTACACCCTTTGAATTCTGACTTCAAATCAAATTTTTGCATTAAAGATCGTGATTTTAAGGTTGTCTTAATAAAACCCTCTTGGTTTTCATGCCCGCAAACTTTAGCAGCAGCCTCTGTAACTAGTTTTACACAACTCCACTGACTGAGTGTGGCAGAGAAATTTCAAGTAATCAAATTCTGGAAGGGTTTTTTCTTTCAATAGGGTTGAAATATTTTCTATAGACATATTTGACAGAAGGGGTGGAGGTGTCAGTTTACAATTTGTCCAATCAATTAGTCAAGATAGTCAGTGGCTTCAAAGTTAATTGAAGAAAGCTTGAAAGCTCTAATGCGGCCCACTACTGGCGGCTCATTTCTGGCTTTCAGTATCTTCCTGTATAGCCTAACTCTCTAACGTGCTGTCTGTCATCGATTATCATCGCCAGCAGGAGATTCTCTGGATGGCAGAAGAAAGAGTTTCTCTGAATGACTGGATCGATTATTTTTTTTATGTTGTCCGGAAAATGTCTGGTTGTTTGAATGATCTTTAATACGTGCTTCGGACCATCTTTCAGTGTTGTGTACTTTAATATTGAACCAAACAGGAGCGTAGGTCTTTACAATGTAATTTGCAAGTGTCTTCATTTCGCTTGTCGGACTTATTTGGGAAACATAAAGTCTTAACACCCTATTTGCACAAGTTAACCATCTGGAATGGCTGAGGGGCCCAGGATTTTTAGCTACTAATTCTGGATCACAGCTTCATGTGCTGACTGCTTGAACAATGTCTAAAAGATATTTCTAATCTTTACTGAGGTCAGTTTTACTTATTGTAACGCAGGTAACTTCAGATTGAATAGGCACAAAATCAACAACAGGATTTTTTTCACAGTAAGTCAGTTGCTTGCCAATTGGACCACTGAAGTTGATGTCCTCCCCCCCCCCCCCCAGTTGATGTCCCGTCTAAGTGCTCAAACAAATGTTTATAAGGAAGCTCATTAAAATATAACAAACAAATAAACCACTGCAGTGGACGCTGACACTGAACTTCAATGTTTCGTACAACACTATTTTTTTCAACCAGTGTTTGTAGCTGTCCCATCACATCCGATTACTTCTACTGCACTCATGTCATGTGTCGAAAATGCTTGTGGCAATAAATATCATTGCCGGTTCCTGTGTTAGGTGTAACATGACCATAAAAAATAAGACATAAAAAATAAGTATTTTTAGGGTTTTTGCACAAATTCAAACGAACGGCAATGTACCCCCTTTTTTTAACCACTTTCTATAACTACAAGGGTAGTTTTTATACTATTAAATATTAAAAAAAATATATTTTTTTAAATAATTATATATTTTTAAAAATTACAGATTTTTCTCTTTTTTTTTTTTTTTTTGAAATTTTGGACCTTTTGCGTGGTTTCAAAAATAGTTAATTACTTTTAAATTATTTTTGCTATTATTAGGAAGCCCATGCACAAGTTTTCCGCATTATCTCTACTAATAATAAAGCTGAAGGTGGGTCTGTCTGTTACGCGCGTAGTGCCAAAACCGTTCGGTCGATTTTCATGCCACTTGGTACAAAATTAGTTTGTAGCATGTAGTTTTGCACCTCGAAGCGATTTTTCGAAAATTCCATTTCGTTCTTTTTCTATTCAAATTCTTAGCGGAAATTCTATAAAATAGGGAAGAAATATTTCACACACATTTTCAAGTCTTATGTCATTCGAAAGCTTGGAATTTTCTGCACAAAATGAAGTTTTTTCGAAGTTTCTACGATCATCAGGAGAGCTGTAACAATTATTTTTAGAATCCCGGAATTCAAGGCTTACCTTCAGTAAAGCAAGCCAAACGATTCTAAAATGGTTTTACTCGAGAATAAAATTTGTTTGAAAATAGAGATGAATGAATTATTTTATCTACAGAAATCAACTTTTCATGTTGTTACCATGGTTACGTGTTCATCCTTATTTTTGTTTCGGTCTTTTTCCAGCGTTGCCAGACGTAGTATTTTTGATGCTACGGTAGTATTTTTTTGGCCCAAATAAGGAGCGTCGTATTTTTCTGGCAACCCTGTTTCCAATATACTAATGACTTAATTAAAAGATTTAGCGGATTTTTTTTTTTTTCATTTTCATAGATTTCGCATTTCAGCAATATTGATTTTGGCAACGTTAGTAGGCGCGTCTATCGCCCATTTAGCGAGAAAGGGGTACCCAAAGCACAGAGATTAACCAAATATCGTATGAATTGCGACATTGCATCGATCTTTTTAAAGTGTTTCATTTCGCAAATGTATTGTTTTGTTTTTAAAGCTAGGAAAGGAAACTTTCTTCTTCTTTCAAATTTTGGTAAGATTTCTGTTGGTTTCTGTGAGCAACAAAATTGTTCTTATTTTCTCTTTTGGCTTATTTTTGTACATCTCCCTTTGGGGTTGCATTCGAATGTCCCAAGGGGGTGTTTTACCCCCTTCATGAGTAAATCAATCAGTGTTAATTTCAATGCAGACACTAGTGATATGAATTGGCGCGACCACTTGGCGATATATCGCCAAGCCTTCGGTCTCCAAGTATTTGTCGCCAATTTGGCGATTAAAAAAAAATTTTTTTTGATTCAATTTGGCGCTATTGGCGATATTTTGTGAAAAATCCACTGAATGATGTTAAAATCGGCGATATTTAGGAGATTAACAATTTTTAAACACTTTTTTTGATTGTTTCGTGGCAAACTAGGGATATAAATGTTTGAATTGTTATCTTGATCACTCCAAGCACTATTTTAGCACTTAAGTCATCTACTAAGAAATTTACACGTAAAAGGAAGAAGTGTGGGGTCCATACCAGATTTTTATATCATATACTTTGAAGGAATTATAGTTGAATTATAACTAAAATAGAGCATTTTTTTTGCAATATCAATATTTTTACAAATGAACTTTTAATTTTATACCACGGGCAAAGCCGTGCGGGTACCGCTAGTTCGAAATAAAACAAAAATATTTTTTGAAAAAAAATTCATCTCTAAAAATTACAGATTTTTCTCTTTTTTTTCTAAACTTTAGAGCTCTTGCGCTTATACAAAAGCAATTAAATATTATTTTCATTATTTTTCCCGTTATTATAATGCCCATGCACAAGTTTTCTGCACTATTAGAAATTTAAAAAAATATTTTTTGAAAAAAAATATTAATCGTTGAAAATTACAGAATTTTCTCTTTTTTTCTAAACTTTAGAGTTCTTGCGCGATTGCAAAAGTAATTTATTTTTTTTTTTTTATTATTTTTCCCGTTATTAGGATGCCCATGGGCAAGTTTTCCGTGCTATTAGAAATTGATCAGAAAAAAAAGCTTTTTTCGACCCACCCTAGTGTACAGCTTAGTGCGAAAAGCTTTTACTATGCAGCCTACATTTCTTTTCATTTCCATTTTTAATTTAAACTAGCTGCTGGGCCGGCGTTGCACGGGCTACCTCTGAACAAAAAATTGGGCCGCGTGACCCGCTAAGTTTCATGTTTGATTCAGTTAAGTCTTCACTCAAAATTCTCAAGATCATTGTTATTACTGTTTCAACCACGTTTTATAACAATGGATTTCATAGTTAATCATTTAGGAATTATCGCTTTACATTTGAGCAAAAATTTAAAGATTTTTCTCAATTTCTTCAGAATCGTTTCATCGAACCTTATGTCAGAAGCCTGAAAAATTACGAGTCTATCGGTATTCGGTATACCTGGTTCGACTTTCAGTTTACTGGCGTTCAAGAGAAAGAAGCAGGACATAGAAAGATAGAAAGATACTCGGTTTTTAATATAAGTAAATTTTATTAGCTTTAGAATTAACCTAACTTTAAAGATATTGAAATTAACTGCAACTTATATGTGTTGTAATCTAGAAATCATACTTTATTTCAAACTTTTTAGAGCAAACCAAGCTAATAGAAATAGTTTTAATCACTAGAAAACTTTTTTTTTGTTTTATTTCTGCTTATTGTTGCCTTGTCATTTTTGTTTCTTTGTTTGCCCTATAGATATTTTAGGTTGAAATATACACACCTACGTTTTCCTATTTGTTTTTGCTTTGTTCCTATCAGTTTGTACAAACAATTTCGAGTTACCCTATACAAGTCTAGTAGAAAAGTATTATATCAGTCTTTTAAATGTAATGTTCAGGTAAAATTATAAAATATTTATTACTCTTACTTCACAAGGTTCATAATAAATGGAGGGTAGCCGAAAACCGAATGATTCTCCCAATTGACGATTGGATTTTCAGGAATCTGCAAACGATGAAATCTAATTAATTTTAGTACTTACGTATTAACTTCAATGTGCAGCTACAGATTTGGCGTTCAAAACACATTTGGCGATTTATTTGACCGTTGTTTTGGCGGTTGTTGTTCGCACGCGCCCGCAGTTATCTAAAACAGCCAAAAAAAAGCCAAATAGCCTGCCAAATCTGTTTTAACTGCCAAATCTGTAGCTGCGCGCTATAGTTAATACGTACGTACCTTAAATTTTAAGTGTAAAAGATAACGTCATGCAGAAAAAATATTCATTCAGTTATTTTAACTCTTTCCACACCATTGAGACAGTTTCAGTTTCGCACGCGGTTTCAAATGATTTTTACGAGAAAGCTTTGAGTAAAAGCTTTCCATTGCATTTTCTTTTTTACTTCAAATCAGGGACATTTTCCTCTGAAAAAATATTGATATTGAATAATTTTATGACCAAAATCTTCTAAACTTATACTGTAACTAATTTAACGGTCTTACCATTACTGAAACATTTACTTTCATTTAGAATAGACTAAATTTTCTGATAACTAATACATATCATTACTGTTCATAGTTATAAATTCATATCATTACTGTTTTTCATCATGAAATTCTCATTGCAGCTAAGCATAAACTTACCCAAAAATCATCTGTGTTGTAGATACAATAGTGCGGGTACAAGGAGCAAAATTCCTGCATGTCTTCTGGGATGTAACATTCTTCACGATAATTCGAACAATAATCGCGTCTACTGGTGCTAAAAAAAGACGACAGGACTTTTTGTAAAAGAAAAATGTGGAGCATAAATCTTAAAGAAAAAAAATATATTGAAAATATTGTTACGATGACTACGATAAACGTTTGCTTTGAATTTAGAACAGCAGGATACAAACAACGTGAAGTAGGAGTTTTTATAAAACAGAAATCCGACATATCTCAGACAACTGAAACTAATTCATTGGTGACTCTTTTAGCAGCCATGTTACACAGAATTTTCCTGAAATATCCTAACGAGAAATAATTTGTCTGGAACCTAAAAATATTGCCTGACTGCGAAGATTTTTCAATTTTTGTCGGTCTCCGAACACAAGCGAAAATTTATCAGAAGTATACATTAGATGCGAAATCTTTTAAGTAATTTATATAACACCTGAGGAAAATTGTTTAAATGCTCCCATAATATATTGCTGGAAGGGTTAGAGCTTGCAACTGTCCTAATTATTAACGGATTGTGAGAAAATTGTCGTCCTACTAATCTTTAGCAAATCATAGGTTACCTTGGCTTTAGATAGCAAAAAATGCGTAGATGTTGTTTACATAGATTTTCAAAAAGCTTTCGATAAGGTACCGCATGTAGCACTACTCAGCAAATTAGCTGGTATAGGGGTAGGAGGTAAAATTCTAGTTTGGGTTAGGAATTGGCTGACAGGAAGGAAACAAAGAGTAGTTGTTAGGGGTAACTATTCTAAATGGAGTGAAGTTTTAAGTGGGGTTCCCCAAGGATCAGTTTTAGGTCCCCTTTTGTTTATTATTTTTATGAATGACATTCATGAAAATGTTTCTGGAAACATGAATTGTTTTGCCGATGATGTCAAACTTATGGGGGTTGTAGAAAATGACGAACAAATAAATCAGCTGCAACAGGATTTGGATCATATTACTAAATGGGCAGACAAGTGGGGTATGGCAGTTAATGTTGGGAAATGTCAAGTGCTGCATTTCGGTCATGGAAATAAGCATACAAGCTATTATTTACAGGGTTCAGTCATTAGTAGGGCAGATAATGTTATGGATCTAGGTGTCTTAATAAATCAGGATTTCAAGTCCAGTCAACAGTGCAGCATAGCTAGTAACAAAGCCAATAGGATGCTTGGGTTTATTAATAGATCTATTTCAAACAAATCTAAGAAGGTTCTTCTGCCTCTATATAGAAGTTTGGTAAGACCTCATTTGGAGTATGCTGTTCAGTTTTGGTCTCCTTATCTGAAGAAAGACATTAATTTATTGGAAAGGGTACAAAGAAGGGCTACAAGGTTAGTAAATGGATTTTCTAATTTAGACTATGATTCCAGACTTAGAATGCTTAATATGTATAGTCTTGAGCAACGGAGAACCAGCGGGGACATGATTCAGTTATTTAAATTTATTAAAATGAATGATGTTGCAGGGTTGGATTTTTGCAAGGAAAGCAGGACAAGGGGTCATTATTTTAAGCTGTTTAAACCTCAGGCGAACCTGGAAATTCGAAAAAATTACTATTTTAGCAGGGTAGTGGGAACTTGGAACAGCTTACCGGAAGAGGCGGTAAAGAGCAATGGAGTAGATGGCTTTAAGAGGGCCATTGATCTTCATTGGGGTCTTTAATTTGACTAGGACCAGCCAAGTTGGGCCCTGAGCCTGCTGCTGGTCGCCACATTTGTATTTGTATTTGTATATTTGTATAGTGTAAGGGCCCTGCTCCACATTGACGTAAAGCAGAAAAAAAAAGCAGAAACGTAAAATGGATTACATAGTGTTCCTACGAAAAGTACCCGGATTTTCGGTTTCTGCCTTCAGTTTCGGTCGCGTTTTACGCTGATGTGGAGCAGGGCCCTAAGTGTTTCTTTTAAACACGCTTTTATTAACTTCACTTGTATCTGTAGTCGGGGCAAACCTAACCTGGCAGTGTACGATATACCTAGACTAGTAAGGCTCCGCCCCAAGGAAATTGTTCATCTGCAAATCACAGATTGTACTTTTAAAAAAATTCTTTTCCGCACAAAAAAACTTTCAAAAATTTTATATTTGAGAATTTAAATCATTAAATATTCAATTCAAACATAATATTTTGTATTTTTAAGAAATAAGAATGACAAGCTTAACTTTACGTGAATTTTTGAAACGATGAAGTCATTTTTAAGCGTGACAATCATTTTAAAAGGAAAACAAATAATAATCGTTAGTCAAACTCTGACAAAATACATTAAGAATATCGAACAAAACTTACGGGCTTCTGTTGCAGAAAGTAAAAGCAGGTAACGGAAAATCCCCTTCATCCACAGCAGTAGTCACTGTGTAGGTGGGGTACGAGAAGTAGAGCAACAGGAACTGCCATGTATTTAAACAAAATCCCGCCACACAGAGCAGAAAAATGAAGAGCCGGATCAACCTACTATATCTTCCTTCCTCGTAGCAGATCTTCGAGACACCAGTGATTATGGATTCTTTGAAGCTCTTAATTATTACCTCGGAAGAAGTGAAGACTAAGTAATTCGAATTTTCGAGAGAAGAATCTGCCATGCTGCTTGATGATCTGAAAAGCGGAGTGATGTAGATTCAAGCACAGTTTTAAGGGTAAAGCTTGACCACAGAGAGATGATGGATGACCTTGAAGCGACAACGGACCGCTTCATTTTATAGTAGGTAGCATCAGAGAAATCATGCATGCAGCAAAAATTTTAATGAATGAAGAACCTAAAAATGTATTTTCTCGCTGATCTTACCTATTTTAAAATGAAGCGGTCCGTTTCCTCCCTAAAGTCAGGCGCTATCTCTCCATGGTCGCGCTATAAAGGTATACAGTAGGACTCGGCATTCTATAACCCGTAGGTTCCTGAGTGTTCCATTTGAGAATTGCTAGTGACAAACTTGCGGTCCGAAAACGCGTTACCAGATTATGCTATGAAAGTAAGTCTTGTAATTATTTTTGCTTATGCTTGCGTTTGACCACTTTGGATCCAATTCTTCATTGTGGCTAGGCTAGAAGGGTCAACAGAGCAAAATTTAAGGACATTGCAAAGCTTTGCCAATTTCACGTGCCGCTAATGACTGCTCACAGTGAAAAAATTTCAAAACGTGATAACTCACCAAAAAAGACAACCACTCAAACACGCGCTGGATCCAAAGTGGTTAAACTTAAGCTTGATGCGTCAGCCTATCTATATAGTGGCCCTAGCCCTTGTCAACACCACGGCCGTTTGTCATGAGCAGCCTTCGCACCTGGTAAACCAATGTGGCAACTTAGTCTTGTAAAATATAGGGAAGTTTTCGATTTTTCAATTTTATTTTTATATGATAGAGCAACATACATGAACATCAACGGCGAAAAAATTTTTGCACTGCGACAAGTAGTTTTTTTTTTTTTAAATAATTATTAAAGTTCAAGCGGCCGTGACGTCACTGGGCATTCGTTGGCGCTTTTGAACTTTCTACTGAGGCGAAGAAAGAGCGAGAAGCTTTAGATGCGAGGAGCTCGAGAAACCGGTTTCTCCGGCTTCCGCACTGTTGTTCGCTTTGCACTGCCGTAATTTTTTTTTCTCGCCAAGTGATGCGTTCTAAAAATTTGAATACGGATTTTACCAAAAAATATCAAAACAGTCACCCCTAGCCGGTGTAATGGATTGCTCTTTGATAAATCCAGTTTTAAATAGTGAATTAGTAGACTTTAAGGTATTGATTACGGAAGGAGAAAATCCCGCAATGAAACGATAATATAGCCAAAATCCAATTTTTATGGATGAAAGGCTGAAAGTTACTGCCATCTGACGTCAAGGGTTTCGGTTTTAAGGCGCGCTTTTTTTGCGCGTGGGTTTTTAAAAAAATCATTAAGAATCAACCGTTGTGTTTTAAAATTCGGCAATGGTGAATTTTTGTGTTTTGTAAGCCTCTTAACAATATCTAGTAGCTAAAAAAGGGATATTCAATAGGT
Source organism: Uloborus plumipes (assembly GCA_038373865.1). NCBI lineage: Eukaryota > Metazoa > Arthropoda > Arachnida > Araneae > Uloboridae > Uloborus > Uloborus plumipes. The sequence continues at coordinate 46,248 of JAXGGA010007797.1, read as the reverse complement.
CACAACTACCCTATTGGATGTACCATTCTAATCATGCATAAAATGTTTTTTTCTTTATTGTAACTCTGACAGTGTTAGCATCTAGTTGTCGAAAAAAATTGAAAAATAAAGTTAGTTCACATCTTGTTCTAAAGTCGATAGCACTTGATTTTAATCATGTTTAACACTTAACGAGAATTTGGATGTACATCAATAAAATTGCGTAATCATTTACTCTATAATTCAAGTAATGTAATTAACATTGATTTCCCAAATTTATCAAATCACGGGCCATTTAGTACACGCGTACAAAATCATCACAAAAATTATGTGGGTAACTGAAATCGAACTCGAACAAAAAGAAAAGAAGGAATGAAGTCTGAGAAATGGAAAAAGTTTCAAAGTAACCAATGAGAGCGGTGAAGTTGACAACAATAAGATGATGATACTTGCAACAAAGATAACAGTATACGCTTAAAAAAAACTTTAAGGGCCAACTGCAAATTCAAACATTCCAGAAATTGTCCAATAATGCTCGATCGATCAGGCATTGCACAATGAGCTCAGTTTAATTACAGTATTCAAACTCATATGCCTCGTGTATCCTTATGCTTGCGTCACTCATTTAGGCAAGTAAACAACGTCTCGAACTTTGACACCTTACTAATCTTAGTCACTAGTTTGGAATCAATCTGTGTGTCTTCGACTATGGATTGTTGTAAATAGATTAATATTGTATTTTTATGATTCTTTAACTATCCTGCCCATCTTAATACATGACAGGGTTTATTTTCTCCCAAGGGTGTAATTAATTTATTTCTTACCTGATCCGCAGCTGGAGAGTCTAACGAAAGCGTTTCCTATTTTTCATTTTTAATACGCTTTTATAGTTTCACATGAGGGTATGTATGTATGTAACTCTGAATAAAAGATAAAATTCACGTTCTTTACAAATATAAAAGAATATATTTCTATTATTATTAATAATAAAGGCTAAACTATATTATTACATGTTTATGGACTATAAGTGTTTCAGTTGTTTGTATGTAACTCTGAATAAAAGATAAAATTCACGTTTTTTTGCAAATATAAGGGCAATATATTTAATTATATTATTAATACTAAAGTTTAAACTTTATTACATGTTGATGTATTTTTATAAGTGCATGTAAACTTATAATACATCATGGTTTAAAGCTTTAGTTTGATTAACTTTAAAAGCGTATTTTTTAGTTTTTTTTTTAAACTATAATTTAATTATTTTCCTCTGGAAGAGTACGCTCGACAAGTTCTACGATTAAATTAAAAATTTAAACAACCCCTGACTCTGATTATCAACCTCATATTAAAACGAATTTCATTGGTCATTGTTTTCGACAGGACATGGTAAACACGAAAAAAAAAAAGATAATCCTTATTAGTAAAATTTGCTAGTAGCAAAAGCAGAATAAAGAGGGAAAATTGAAAATCCTTATACTAAAATCAGTTACAAGTATTTTAATTGTTTACAAATAGAAACTGGCAACAGATAAACATTTTAAATCATTGAATTTTCTTTAATCGTCGGCCAACAAGGACATCGGTTTCCAATCGTGTAAATTTAAGGCTTTGCCGCATTTGCTAAAAAGCGTTATAATTCGAGTTCTATATAACAAAGAAAAACGTTTGAAAGGTTTTTAATTAATATCTTCGTTAATTAATGTCATCCAAAAACACGACACACTCTCCATCAGCTCACCTTTAAACAAGAAAAAAAAAATCAAAATCGGTTCATCTGCTTAGACGCTAGAGTGCCACATACATATACACAAATCGACAGATATAGAGACACTTTAAACTTATAACCCCCTTCCTAGTTGCGTTAGGGATTAAAAACATGGGTTGAATTACTTTTTTTTTCTCAATTTTGACTCATTTTCTTTCTTTAAAAGAATAACCTTAAAAGACGCTCAGGTGCCGTTAATTTTCGTGATGAAACGAATTCGTACGAATGACGTCACAAGTGGAAAAAACACTCCAAACACGGGCACTTTATAGAGAAGCCCGCATTGTGTATTTTCATTGTTTTGTTTTGCTAAAGTTGTTACCAGAGATCCATGATGGCTGATACGTCGGCCTGGCTTTACACCTCAGTTATCAACTATATGAAATTTCATAGTACCATTTAAATTTCAAAACATGATTCAAAATCATGGTAACTTTTTCCCCCAGTTAATCTACTTGCTGTAATGGAGAGGCAAATAAAATTTCATTCACAAGTAAATTCATATAATAAAAATATACATATTTCCCGATCACATTAATTCACCCTCAACTGCGTTTCTTAATATGAATTTATTGAGTTTCAAATTATTTTTCTGCTACAAATACATTTTTACATTTTCAAAAAGAGAGAGAGAGAGATTATTGTACGATTGTAATTAGTTTTCTTTCTTTCTTTAGTTATTTATTTTTTACCAAGCAAAGTAGATTCGAAAATGAATGTCAGACATTTTTATCAAAAGATCAGTGTATAAAAATAAAAAAATAAAACAAAACTTTTTTTCTCTCTAACGAATAATACAGTGTGCGCTAACACTTAAAAAAGCAGTACTTACTATAAATTAAACAACGGCAGATCAAGTTAAATAAATTCAAACAACTGGAATTCAACATGAAACATCCGCTACGTTTGAACGATATCTAACAACAATACTCAACTGGACCTCTAGCAAAATTGCTAAGTCAAATAATGCAGAAATTAGGATTATAAGATAGAAAAAAACATTTCCAGTTATTACAGCACGATGCAGTACATATTTAAACAAATTTGGCATATTTTATGGATGACATATTTTATAAATACTGTTATTGCGAGAAATTATTATACTTTCATGTTCATCCAATTATGCGGTGTCACGCTACAGAAGGTGTGAGATAACCGAAGCGGGAAAGAAAGGTGGAATATTAAATGAAAGTAGAATGCACAAAATATTTGCGTGGGAAAAACTAGCCACAAAAATAATTAGATTTTAGGGATAGCGGTTTAAGTCTATGAGCTTAACAAATTTAATTGATTTTTAAGGGAAATAACTCGACAAAAATGACGACTATATCTTTGGTTTTAGGTGGTAAAAAAATTTCCACAAGAATGCTCGAGCATTCACTATGGAAAAAATGGTAGAATGCCTAATTATGTTTGAATATTTCATAGCATAAAAGAAAACTATATCTTATTTTAATAGTATTGTTTACCTGAACTTATTGTTAACCTTAAAAGCTGTTTTTTTTAACTAAAAATTAACTTTTAACTAAAAATTAACTTTTAACTAAACGTTTAACTAAAAATTCTATAAGCTAATTCTTACTACTTTCACTAATGAATAGCTACAAACCTTTTAGGTAAAACGGGCAAGTAACATAAAGTTAATAATTACTAAACTAGTAATAACCAAATAGTTTTTTTTTTCTTTTCATTTTTGCAATTTTGTAAAACTGGTATTTGCGATGGTAAAATCCCAGTATTTTACCATGCTTTTAGGGATTTTCAGCGCTTCAATTTATTTCTAGTTAAATTGTTGATTTCGGAGGAAATGCATTTTTTGTGTAAAATTATGAAATAAGGCAGCGAAACAAACATGTTCCATTGCTATTTTGAAAATTTTCCAAAGACAATTGTGAAATGCCTTTAGGGAAAAAGATTCCGTAGCTACTACCCCTTTCCCTGCAATCACCAAATATTGCTTGAAAACCGTTTTTAAAGCCTCAAAGCCAAAAAATCTCCAGAGAGAGCCCCGAATCTAGGCCTTCCAATTGACATCACAGAAACATAGCCTAGAAATCCATTTATAGACATTCTATCTCAAAAAAAAAAAAAAAAATCCATGAAAGAGCACTCACCTTCTGGTCTAATATTACAAGATAAAGCTTAAAATTGCGTTTCCATAAAACTTTTGTATCAAAAAAAAATTCAACATCAGCCTCTGAACCCTGTCTCTTGTCCTGATGCTGTCAAAGATGACCTAAAATACGTTTCAGGACTTCAATTTTGAAATATTGACAAAAACACTCATCTACTCTGTTTATCCCAGTCGTAACCTGCAAATGCATTGGTTCTTTTGCAATTTCAACTCATTGCGGAGACTGAAAAATCATTTTTAAAGACAAGGAATTAACGTCAGGGCTCTCGCCAAGGGCGGGTGAAGGAGTGGAGTGCTCCCTCAGTTTTTCAGGCTCAAGACTGTTGATCTCATTTCAGTCACAAAAAAAATAAGGAAGTCCCCGCTGAGTACCAAAAAAGAAAAAAAAAAGAAACAAATGAATAAAAATGTCAAAATGTTTTTTTTTTTTTTTTTGCTTTATTTTATTTCATTATTTTTTAAATATAAAATTAAAAGAAAAATGCTGTTTAAAAATGTCATTTATGATCATCAGGAAAACTATCATATCAAGGTATCTCATTAGCCGCCGAGATGTACGTTGCAAAAATTTTTTAATGAAAAAAATATCCAGTACATAGTAAGGGAAATATATCAAAAGCCCTAGCTAAAAAGTAATTAATAATTTAATTAAGAAGTTAGCTTCATTGGTGCAGCCGGTATATTTTATTTTATTTTTTAATCAAAATATCAAAGACTTTTTTTGCTACTTTTTAGGGAGCAAAGGAAATATTATAATCGTGATTTTTTTTTAATTTATATTCTTAAAGCAATATATCAAAATGCCAAAGTGTTACAACAAAAATACTCAAGCAGCCGAAATGTTTCAAGTAGAAAAAATAAATAAATAAAACGAGAGAGAGAGAGAGAGGTCGAAAATATTATTATGAAAAGTCCCATCAAATGTTTTTAAAAAATGTGAAGGAAGCGAAAGCAAAATAGAACAAAACTTCATCTTAGGAGGAATGATATTCAAAATAAAGTAAAACGTTCAAAATAAAGTTAATGTTCAAAATATTTTGAAGGAGACCTCTGAGAACCACCATACTGATATTATCAAAAATCGTCAAAACGTATGTTCATAAATTTAAATTTCTAAAAATTGATGAGCTCCCGATTTCTCTATCCCTTTCCATAAGATTATCAAAGGTGGCCTATAATTGTGTTTTTAAAACTTCAGTTTCAAAAATTTCCGTCCGAGCCCCAAGAGAAAATTCGTTTTTAAGGCTAAACTTCCGAATCGTCGAAGATGTTTTTTACTGGACTTCCAATTACTAAATATCCGGGGAAGAATCGCCAAACCCATTTCTTCCTATCATCATCAATTATCGTCCAAAATCGGCATTTTTGGAACTTCAGAAAACTTCCGTTGGAGAATCTTTGAATTCATCATTTTAAAAAATCATTAAAGGTATATGGCAACCTACAACCGCGTTTTTATTCTTCATTTCGTAAAATTTCCGAAAAAAGTCTTCAAACCTCCCTTCCAAACAGCACCGAAAATTTGCTAAAATTACGCCGATTGAGAAAATTTTGAAAAATTTCCATCAGAAAATCTCCAAACTCTAAACTTCTGATCGATTGATTACAGTTAGGATTCATATTGCTGCTCCTCTTTTTCTGCATATAAAACACGATTCTCCTGTTTTATGTGCTCATGTTAACCATCGCAGTTTCATGAAATAACTATAGCCTCGGTTCTGCTGATTCGTAATAATTAAATGACTTACTGAATCAAAAATTTGTAAAAACATCTGTAAAATCATTTGTATAACTTCTGTTAATCGTTTTTCGAAATGGAAAGATATTTAATGGAAAATTGTCAATGAAAAATGAAAAACTTTCCTCTTTTTATATGTTTGTTTAATAGTTTTTAAAAGATTTTTTTTTTTTTTTTGAGGGGATTGGGTATCCTAATATTGTACTTCGATAGGGGCGCAATGTTTCACTTTCGCACGGACTGTTTCAAATGCTAAATCCGGCCCTACCACCCATGAAATAACTCATTTTTGTCATGTTTCATTCAACTATATTAACTATTTATAAAAATCCAGGGGTGCCATGATAAAAGTGGACAGTAAAAAAGGCTTTCATTCGTCAGAGAAATTAAGAAACTGCTTTAAACTTTTATAAAATGTAAGTATTTTTCAATAATTTTCAAGGTGCTAAAAGCTATGCAATTATTATTTTCTTTTGCAACAAATATTTTATTAAAATTATGTTCTCAAATCGTTAAAACAAATTTAAATTTTAGTTGTCCATGTTTATTTTGATCAATCACGCATACCTTTTTAAAAGTTTTTCGCGCACATACAGGTAGCCCTGGCTATCTGGGTAAAATAGAGGAGATAGGCTTGCGTAGAAAGGCAAAATTATAATCCCCTTGTGTAGAACTTTTTGGTTCGACGATCCCTGATTTTTTAGAACCTCTGCTTTCCTTCAGCATTACTAAAAGTTACATATCAGTGTGTTTGCAACTGGTAAATGCAAAGTATAAAATCATACTTTTAAACCTAACTGAAGACAAGATTTCAGAATAAAATTGTCACAATTTTAATAAAATTTTCCCTCAAATAGTTATTGGCAGAACTAAAAATTAATCTTGGAACTTGTGTAAGAAATCTGAGTCATAGAGCATCAAACTAAAAATATTTTATTCACTCAAAATAATTGATCTTGTGCAGCAGCAAATCAAATCGCGATGATAGATCAAGGGCGGATCCAGAAATTTTTGAAGGGAGGGGCGATTGAGTTGCCTTACTTACTTTTTACTATGCATACTAGTTTTAAAATATTGATTACAAAGGATTTGAACTTCAGTTTCGTAACATTTCCGGGAAGAGCCCAAAACCTTCTTCCCCAACTGCATTAAAACTCGTATAAAATTGCACTTTTAGAACTTCAAGATCGAAAAAATTCCGGAGAAGAGTTCCCCAAGGGAGAGGCGATCGCCCCATCGCCCCTCCTTTGTATCCGTTCCTGTGATATATACTAGCAATAAACCTCTATGCCAAATATGCATTGACATTACATATTACCTAATATGCAATGAATTGCCGCCCATAAGCCAGGGCAAGGCAGAACTAAAGCAAATACACCCACAGCTCGGCCATGACACCCTGAGACTGCAGTTTCATTCTTATTCTGGACTCATCAGTTAGAAATAGCCAATAACTGAGCTGGAGGCAAATAGCAAAGATAACCTTCAAACTGGCTCTCAGGATGACATGACCGAGCTGTGGGCGCATTTGCTTCATATTACATACTGTAAAGGCCTTTTTATTCGCGAGGCCTTAATTTTCGCGATTTTCGCGAGCCCTTCGTAATCGCGAAAATTTAGGCCTCGCGAATTTTTTTTTACTTTGGACTTTTTCAACTTTCGGTTCAGTACATGCAAAATTCGCGAAATTTTCGGCCCGCGAAATCACCGATATAATCATTTTCGCGAAAATTACGGCCCGCGAAATTAAAGGCCTTTACAGAAGTACAATAGCTCATATTCCATTGAATAGGTAAGTTCAAGAATAATTTATGGATTAAAAAATGAACAAAATTGATTCATTAAAAATTTTAAAACTATATTCTTCATCAAAAACTAATAATCGTTACAAACTGCACATTTTAAATATAACATTGTTGTACATGAGACTGTACATCCCAAGTAGAGCACTAAGCCATCACCTAACAGAAAAAAAGATGAAGAGAAAATCGTAGCATTTTTATTCGTATTTTCAGAAAAAAAGTGGCCAAAAACTTAAATCAGGTACACATTTTTTTTTATGTAGAATAGGTGTACAAGGAAATAAAAGACGGGGGGGGGGGATGAATTTCGTTTATCTAAAGCAAAAACTGGAACACCTGAACAGAAATTTGTTTGCACGAGGTATAAAGGTGTAAAAGAGCTTACAAAAATTTTCTTGTGATATTCCAAACTTAAGATATATTATATGTTTTTCTGAAGACAGAAATATTGATGCCCTTTCCTAAACTGTACCTCAAGTTCTTCGTTATTGCTAATAGTCCAGTCAAATTAGACATTAAAATCGCAACTCGGGATGTAGTTCTGATTTTTTAACATGTTGTTTGGGTCACCTAGGGTAGTTCAAATCTAAGTTTGCACCTTTCCAAACCCTGTTCTCGCTGCGGAATTCGCGAAAAACTGCGAAAATTTCCGACTTTTTTCAGTTTTTCCCTTATAAACTCCAAACTATGCAACTTTTCATTATACATGTGAATACCCGTTTAAAAGAACACTAAATTTTCAATAATTTGAGCCCAAGTAGCACTCTACAGGACCAATAGTTTAGGAGATATCGAACTTCGAAAATTGGTCATTTTTTGAGAAAAGTGACAAAATTATGCTTCGATCGCATTTCAGACCAAATATCGATATAATTTCCTACTCTACAAGAATAAAAATGAACATGAAGCTATAGTAAATTTAATTGGCTTTCATTTAAACCCAAAAAGAAGTCTCTGGACTCAGTAGTTCTTCCACAATTACGAAAAGCAAAATGTTCGAAATTTTTGATTTTTTCGAGAAATGAAAAAAAATTTCTAATAAGAATAAGAGGCACTAGACGATAAGAAATACATAGAATGTAAAAAAAGGTTAACATTATATTTAAATATTATTTTCATTGTTTAAAAACTCTTCAAGGTTAATTTCAGTCAATGTTTAGCTTTTTTTGAGGGTCCTTGTTTGCTGTGTTCGTATCTCGAAACTGCAGAAAAGGAAGGTTTTGGCTCTTGCTCCAGATATTCGTCTAAGAGAGAAACGTTATCAGTATTTTCCTCTTCTTCGTCCATTGTAACTGGATGGACGTTGTTGCAACTTTTTCCAGAGCACCGAGTGCACAAAGCAGAACATTTTAGTCCGGCTTTGCGGCAAGAACATGCTTCCATGCATCCTTTTTTGCACTTGCACGATAAAAATTTCATGAGCATGGGCGAGGCTGGTTCACATAATGTTGTGACTGGTATTAAGCCATTGGAGGTTTTTGACCAACCCCATTCCACTGCATTTTTCTCAACTCCCAACCACTTTTGCACTTGATGGTACGTACGATAGGAATAGAAGTTGGCAGCATCTTTAGTTGTAGGCAAACGGGCCAAGTTAACCTTCGCGTTGGCACCATGCAGAGTATCGGTGAATGCATCTCCCACTTTACCAAAAGAATATTCAGTAAGTTTCTTCACTGGTTCAATTCCTTTTTCTTGTGCTAAGTGGCAATTAATTTCCGGACCTGCCACGATTCCACTGCTGATAGACAATAATTTTTCTATTTCTGGAAATAAAGAATGCGTACTAAGAAAGTTATTAATCTTCTTTACATCAGCATTGTCTCTTAGGATTTGAGTTGGCTCTATATCGGCATGTTGCTTTGGTGTCGACAAAATGTTCCAAAATCGTTCCAGTTCTCTGCAAATGTTTGACATGTACACAATTCCTTCTGTCTACCGAGAAAGTACACTATTGGATATTCCGCGACCATGGGTTAGCCCTCCCTGACTCTTCATGGGTTTCATGAGAACCTGTTCAATACATAACTCTGTCCACAGGCCTGACCAAAATTTATCGGATCTGCGAATCGTGAAGTATTGTTTAGTGAAGTTAGCAAATTCTTCTGGGACGATTCGCTGTTGCAGAGCACTCATATCTTGTAGGTATAAGCGTGCACTTTTGGCGTAAAAAAATGACCCGCTGAGTGAAAGAATGGAAGCATTTTGCTAACTGTGTCTAGGTGGAGCTCCCAGTCATCTGCTCTCTCAGCCTGAATGAATTTCTTAATTAATACAGTCATCCTAAAATATTGCACCCAAAGCTTTGAGGTGGGCCCTTTTCTTTCCTACTTGTCCACTTCAGCCTTACATTTCGCATTAAGATTATGAACAATTTCATTTTCATTTGCCAACCAAATCATTGATCTGTCATCTTCATTCAAAATCTCCTCAATAAGTATTTTTTCCTCATCAGTTTGCAGAATCTCATTGAAAATAGAATGAGCCAACGAAAGATTTGTCAACAGATGAGCTCTTACAGCTCTAGAATATGCGCGTCCATTTAGAATTTTATCAACACTGTTCTCTGCATAAATTGTGGCGAGCAATTCTTTTAGACCGCTACCTGCCATGATAGCACCAGTAGCTCCCACGAAAGACATAAGAAGGTGAAAACCACCTAACCTCACTACCACCGTATTCAAATCGGTATGCTGGCAGTTCTCAACAATGTCTGGCAGGAGAGGACGTGGACTTACTTGTTCTTCTCTGCGGTTTAGGATCAAACATTCCAGAGCATTTTTTAACATAGGGACTAGGCGACACTAATGTCGCCTAGTGAAGAAAATTTGTCGCCTAGAAAATGCAAAACAGAGTCACTGGGCGACATTGTAAAATCCAACATTTGGTTACTCCTAGTTTTCATAAACGGAATTCTTTCTTTCTCTTTTTTCCCCCTTCCTAAATTAGCTGGAGGAGAGGAGGAGAAATTAATTGATATGCCTTCAGACGAAGAAGATATTTATTGAGGAAGATGATAGAAAAAGGAAAGTATTCAACTGCTTGGTACCAACAACGCGACAAAGAGAAAGCGTCAGAAATGAAATTATATTGAGTACCAAGAAGTTTCTTTCACAGAGAGTAGCAGATGACTAAGCAGAGATAATCAAAACACTAAAAGAGTTTCTGCATACCAAAAAGGCTGAAGAAATGATTGCCGCAGCAAGAGGCTTCGTAGAAAATCTCTTCGGAGCGGACAAAGTAGAAGCTTTTTGGAATGAAGTGATCAGACATTTTGTCTCCGCTAATTTGCCTGCTTCAGACAACTTGTCTGATGATGGAGGGAAACTTTTCTATTTTTTGAAAATCGCTGTTCCCGGAACAGTATTTTGCAAATTAGTGCAGTCTTTCATAATAACTTGTCCACATAGTGCTAGGCCCGAAAGAACTGTTTCGTGCCATACTGTGTTGAAGAGCTCAAAACAATCTTCTTACTCAAGAGAGGCCCTCAACAGCCGCATGTACATCGCCCTTAATGACAGTGGAATAGCAAATTTTGACCCCATTTTTTCAGAAAAAACAGAGGAGGTACAACGAACCTGATCAAGACTTGTATCGGGACAGAGACTTCATAAAAAAAATTTTTACAGAGGAAAGCACTATATAAACATCTTGTCCACAAAGGGTTGTTTTTTGTGTTTTTAATGTTTGTGTATTATACTATTGAATTAATCCAGAAAAAAAAACAGTATCCCTAAAAGAATTATATGTATTTATTTAGATTACGCATAAAAATATTTTCAACATGCGAACACAAGAGCAAAGAAAAATTATTGAAAAAAGAGAATAATGAAAAGGATATAACATGTAAAATAAATAAAAAGCAAGCAAAAGTTTTACTAAACAGCACAAGAGTTACTGAAAAGTGCATTCTTTTATAATTGGCCTTGAAATTTCCAGAGATCGGGTAAGTATTTGCTCTATTCGTGATTATCTATAGTGGTTCTTTTTTATATATAGTACAGTGTTTTATTAATATATTTATATTTTTCACAATTCTTTGCACAGGGTTTTTTTTTTTTTTTTTTTTTTTTGTACTTTTTGCAAAAAACTACAAGAAAAGAGTAACTCATGTACATTCCTTTAACTTATCACGCCAGAAAAGAAAAAAAACGTTTTTCTTTGTTACATCTTTTTAGATTGAATATAATTTTACAAATATTGGGTAAAATTTTCCATTTTTCTTTTTTTGAAATTAATTAAAATTATTTAAAATATTAAAAATAAATGGGGTTTTTTTTGTAAAATTTTATATCTATTTTGGGTTTTTCCTCCCCCCCCCCCCCCCCAAGACAACCGTCCCGTGTCGCCCAGTGAAAATTCCTTAAAAAATGCTCTGAAACATTCATGTTTATTTCCAAAAAAATAAAAAAGGTGACTTCACTTGCACACAGTTCTCAACAACTTCATTCAGTGGAGGAGCCATGGAATTGCCTAAAGAATTCGAACTTTTCATAAAATTAAACTATTTTTAAATGTTTTGCTTAAAATTGATCAGAAATGCCTTCTGTAGTGTTACTTTCCACAAGTAAAGTCAAATAAGGTCGTATTTTGTTCACATATCTGCAAAATATCCCACAAACAGGACGTTTAATAACTTAATAAATATGGCAACGGCGAACTATTTCAAGCCTAAAATGTATGTAAACCATTCCAAGTAAGAGTTTTAAGCAGATAAAAATTAAAAAAAATTGCTAAAAAAACTTGGCCATAAATGGGTTAAACTTTTTTTTCAAGTGTTTTAAATACTGAGTAGAAATAAAAGGCTTCAATGTTAAATTTAGAAGAAAAAAATCTTAAAGATAAATAAATCTTCCAAATTTTAGTTTGTTAGAATTTTTTTTTTAATACAGAGAAATAGATTCAATGCGTAATTTTAACATAACTTTTAAAGTCAGTGCAATAATTTAACATAAAGCAACATGTAAAACCATTAATCAATTGGAAATACAGATGTAAAGTCTCAAATATACAATAATTCCTTCAATTAAATGATATTTGAATGCATTACACACATTAACAATACATTATTCAAACAATAGCTTTGGTTTGTTTGTGATTTTTAGACAAGTTCAATAAATTTTTACTTAAAATTACTCAAAAATGTTTATTTACTACTTTTCAACCCAATTTTAAACTACATAAATGGTTTATAAATACCTTTGTGCAAAATGTAAAGAAAAATACAATGTTAAAGAAGCACAAATACGCAGAGACAATGAAGACACGTGTTTTGGCGTTACAAGGAACGCCTTTTTCAATGCAAAAAATTTATTGGATCGCAGCTTTTGTCGGATGTCTGTGCATCCATAAGTTCACAATTTTTTTTTTCATTAAAAAAGGCATTCCTTGTAACGCTGACACACGTGTCTGCAGTATCCCTGTGTATTTGTGCTTCTTTAACGTTGTATTTTTCTTTACATAAATGGTAGTTTGACTTTCCCCTTCATTTTTTTTCATCCCACAAAATATGATAATTCTTACTATTTAAACTCAATAGTGAAGAAAACAAGTGATTGTTGTCCCTTAAACACTATTACTTTTGTTAGTCTCCTAGGTACGCAGGTTGCTACTTAAGTTTCTGGTCTAACAATGAAAACACAACTAGTTATGCTTGAAATTGGTTTTATTGTTTTTCAAAATATTCTCCATGTTGATCTATGCACTTTTGCATGCGTATGAACCAGTTTTCAAAGCTTTTTTTCCACTCCATTTAAGGTAACTCCAAAATGTGCATATTGAAGGTATTTACAGTTTCTTGGGGGTCGAAAACCGTTGACCTCTTAATTTATTTTTGATGTACGGGAACAGAAAAAAGTGATTAGGTGCCAAATCAGGGCTGTATGGCGGATGACCCACAAATTCGATGTTTTGGCCGGTCAAAAACTTTTGTTTGAGTCGACACATGTGAGCTCGCATTATCGTGATGCAGGATGATTCGCTGTGTCCTGTGCTTTTTACGGATTTCTCGGATGACTTTTGGCAAACAAAGGGTAGTGTACCATTCAGAATCGACTGTTTTGCCATTTTCCAACACTACTGTTGTGATATGACCGGTAGTTCTGAAGAAACAAGCAACCATTTGCTTTGATGTGCTCCTTCCACGAACAACTTTGGTTGGATTTGGTTCGTTTGGGAAGACCCAAACAATAGATTGCTTCTTTATTTCGGGCTCATATGCATAGATCCAAGTTTCGTCACCTGTGCAGATATTATACACTGCTTGTGATGTTCCACGAACGAATTTTTTCAGCAAAGCCTTGCACCAATCGACACGATCCTGCTTTTGAGCGTTTGTCAAATTATGCGGGATAAAACGGGAACAAATTTTTTTTACACCCAAATGTTCATGTAAAATCCTATTGACACTCGTCATACTGATGCCCAGAGAGGCCTCAATCTCACGATAGGTCAGATGACGATCTTGCTTAATCAGTTCACGAACAGCATCGACATTTTCCGACATAACAGCTGATTTTGAACGACCTTCACGGGATTCATCCTGGAGTGAATGCCGACCACGATTAAATTCGTTGTACCAGTTTTTTACAGAGCTATAAGAAGGTGCATTACTGCTGTATAAATAATTAAGTTCATTCGCGCATTCTTGTCTTGATAATCCCTGTCGATAGCTATGAAAAATTATTGCCCGAAAATGTTCACAATTCAGCTGCATTTCTGTCCGAGATGAAATTTTTAATTAACTACAAAAAACAAATTGCGATAAAAATGGAAAATTGTTCTATGGAATTTATGGTAAAAAAGTTCAAATTTTTATTTGGAATCGTCTACAGTCGCCTAGCAACTCTTGATGTTGCCAAGGCCAGAAACTTAAGTAGCAACCTACGTATTAGGCTTTTTGATTTAATTTTTTTGTATGAATCAACTACGGGATAAATGTTTAAATATTATAAAGTGATTAAGTTTATTAGCTTATTAATGTGATTACCAGATACCTCCTTTTCAAACATATGCTCACCTAAATTATAAAACAGAGTTTGAAAATTTCCTCATAACTCTTGTAGTCATGAGTAATGTTATATTTTTATCTTTTATTCCTAAAAACTTTTTCATTCTAGAAAAACATATTCAGTTGCTCTGCACTCTTATATACAACATCTCTTGATGGTTGTAATAGGCCACTGCTTGAATTTGTTCTTATTTTTCATTAGACTATTTTTTGGTTTATTGTAATTAATTCTGCTTTACAGTCATCGCACTTCCCAACAGTGAACACTTTAGTACAGCAAATACGACAATGTAGTCGGAAGCATTATGAATATTGCGATGATTTCTGAATTTTATTAATTGTCATTAGGAGAATCCGAAGAAATGTTGCAGGCTTCCAAAGCATTTTTGTGATGCTACCAATTTATGCTTAGAATTTGTAGGAAAGAATTTGCAAAATCAGCACAGTTTTAAAATTTGAGCTCTCTAATTTCAGTATACATTTATAATCTTTTAAAGGCACTTCAAAATTGCCTGACGGTTGAATTATTGTTGAAGCCCTCTAACAACTTGATCAGCGTTTGAAACGTGTTCAAACACTGAAACACGTTTCAAGGTAATCGAGAGAAAACTTATGGGTTGTTACGTAGTTTTGAACAAGAATTTGGACACTAGCATATTTTTCATATATTCCCAGTACACTATTCTCCGAAATTATGAAACCTAATAACCCAATTTTACGTGGATCACCTACAACTAATTTTCCGTCGCTTGTGTTTTAGTGAACTAATACAATGCTCTGCATCTAAAGTAAATTGTTTAAAATGCTATAAATTTCGACTTTGCAGGGATTTTTTTTTTTTTTTTTTTTTTTGCCTTTTAGCAGACTTTTGATTCTAGCCATAAGCGGAACAGTAAGTCATCATCTTGTGGGAAAATTTCCACTACAGTGCCTACAAAGCTCAGATTCACATAGAGATTACTCCTATTAGTGTGATGAAAATCTTTAGACAACACTAGCCCTTATTGCTCAAGAGGAGTGTGACATAATGCCCCTTGATCGTATGATTCTCAGAAGAATCATGTTGGCCTCACTTTTGCTGGACTAAATGCACTGTGCTGTAGGAGAAAGGCCCATTTATCCCTCTAAAGATCGAGACTCTCGTCAGCCCTGAGCACCGTGTCGCTTGCTGTCCATGATAAAAGTTAGTTTTTGATCAGTACTAGAAATAAGCAATCATTAGGAGCATTTTGCGACCAAAAATTCCAATTTGACGCCTAGAATTCAAACCGTAGTCGCCAAATTTGACACCTGCAGTTTTGGTTTGCTTAAAGTTTTCTTCCCCGACTCATCGTCACTAAAACCCATATTGAGTCAAAAGATAAATTTGTGAAACCTATTTTTAAACATATTAAGTTTAGTCTTAAAAAACATCTTCTATTGAAAAGTTTATAGATATTTTTTTAATATGCTATTGGCAGTGGGTAGCGTTTTTATTTAGTCGTTTTCAGGTATTTGGATATATTTACAAGTTTGATTCATTAAAAACAGAACCTATGTTGTTCATTTTGATGTGGAAAAATTTATACTAGGCGTCATGTTGACGCCTAGACTTACATTCTAGTTTTTAACACTAGCCCTGATCATAGAAACTTTCGCAGCAGACAGTTACATTGTAAATATAACTTCAAGATTTCTTCTTACATTACAATAACCAAAGTGTTGCATATTGCACAATAAAACACACAAATGTTTGAATGTTACAAGAAACGAGCCACTGAAGCTGAGATGAAAGATCACAAAACTATACATCACAGACAATAGTTCATTACTGTTTTCTAAAAGGAACCAACATCAGCATTTGCAGTCACGCTTGCGTCTTGGGAATGGAATAATGTCTCTAATATTGGGTATCCTCAACAAACTCTGTAATAGTCTATCAAAACCAATGCCAAACCCACCATGAGGAACAGAGCCATATTTTCTTAGGTCCAAATACCTACAACAGATTAAAATTATAATTATTTTTCCATTACTTTTTTGCAGATACATTGCATTTTATTTTGTTGGGGAGGGAAAAGAACAAAAATACTAAGTTTAAAATACTTTTTTATTTTAAGAATGAAAATGTATTGGCTTAAGCAGCGACGTTCTCAGCACCCTTGTGGTTACTTCATGATGTTAACTGCTCTGCCTTTTCCAAAAATATTGAATATTTTTCATGTTTTACGTAAACATAAAGTTGATATAATCCTCAGAAATAAACTGTTATGTCATGTATTGCAGTTTAAATTAAAAGCAAAGTATCAATTAAAGTACCCAGAGCGAAAGAGTAAGTGATTAAAGTAAAACTTTCAAGATAACAAATTCTTCAAATATGCAGAGCACTTTTCAAAAGTGGAAATATACCCCTAGAGATATTGTGTGAAACAATATTATATATATAATAAGTTCAAATGGTTGGATATACTCATCTATTTTGGGGCAAAAAGTTGTACCAGTAGTCCTAGTTGGAACTGCTCTACTACATTTAGAAAAAACTTTCAATGAAAGCCTATATAGGCTTTGCAGATTTTAAATAAAATTTGCTTAAACGCATGTGTAACACCCCTTTCTCCCAATGGTGGCTCCAGGGCAACTTTTTGGTAGGACCCATCATATGACTGTGTAAGTGTGTGCATGAGCATGTTTGTATGCAGAGCACTTTTCAAAAGTGGAAATATACTCCTAGAGATATTGTGTGAAACAATATTATATATATAATAAAGAAAATAAACAAAATAACGAATGTAAAATTAACTAGGGTCCGCCAAACTGGGCTGAGCCTGAGAAAACAATCCCGAATTTTTTCGAGTAGGCCCAATTGAAAAAACCCTATAGTTTGCAAAAGCTGGGTTTTGCAGAATTTCCGCCTGCATAATGAAAACATTTGCTCCAGAAAGAAAAAGGAACCAAATATAACACAATAAATTTTTCAATACTAAGTCCAGAAATTGAAAACTTCTTTTCCAGGCAATTTATTAATTTTTAGAAATTAAAATAGTATATGGATTTCACAATAAATAAATAAATACAACAATAAATAAATAAAAGACAGGACACAAATTAAGTAAAAATTATCTCAATCAATTTCAAAGATTTATTCTTCTTTGCATTATAGGGCAAAATTATTTGATAAACAGTAACAGGGAATATCTTCGTTAATAGCAGCTTCATGCCAGGTTGTCACTTGTAAAAATTAAATTATTAGTACAACAATCCCATTGAACAGGGCTAACATTGAACATTGAACATTATCCCATTGAACATTGAAAAGTAGCTAACATGTGTAATGAATACATCATATTCTTTAAACTGCAACTATTTTTAAGTATGAAAACATATTCCTATATCATTATATATATATGTAAGATTTATTACGTGATTTACTAATTAATAGTTTTAATATCGTTCAAAAATTTCTATTTCCAAAAGCACCATATTCTTTAAAGTGTAACCATACCTAAATAGTTAAAAATATTCCTGTATATATTATATGTGAGATTTATTACGCGATTTACTAATTACTAATTTTAATAATGCTTTATTTCCAACTTTTTGAGTCGAAGAATTTTAAGTTATTCAAGCTTATGATTGATGCTCCTCCCTTTATCTTAAAACCTAAATCATAGCTTGTGAGTTGAGAACAAACTGCAAAAGATCAATCGTTGCATGATAAATTTCAGTAATACTAAGAGCACTTTTTACAAAATGTTACCAAGGTCGTATTTAAGGGAGGGTCCACGGGGTCCGAACCCCCTCACCAAACTGGAAGCTCAGTCTTTATCTCAGTTCTCAGCACTTACTACAAAAAAAACCACAATCCAGAAAAACGATACTTTTTTCTTTTAAGTACTCCCATTAGTTGACAATCTTTCAACTTATGAGTCAACTCAGAACGCGAAAACCTCCAAATGTAATTCCGCAGATTTTCTGCAGGTATCTTCAAATTAAGAAAGAAATTTCACAGAAATTAGCAAAATTTCTGCAGATTTCTTGAAGAGTTTTGTTAAGATCAATCATGATTTTGTTAAGTCATGATATCTTCCTGTGAAAATGCCAAGTTTTGAGCCAAATCAGCAGGCGTCATTTACGGGAATATTAGATCTACTTCTAAGAAAATCGTGCAAATTTGCAGATTTTAGCAAAATTTGAGAATTTTCTATTTTTAAAAATTACGCATGTAGATTGTATCCATTTACATATGTATTTTAGTCTAACTTCTCCCGAACACCAGTGAACTGACCATCAAACCAGATATCAATAAATTCATTAGAAAATGGATAAGAGCAGAAATTTCATTCTATTTCTCATTTTCAAAAGAATTTTATAAAGTTAAATAAAGAAAGAATCAATTCAATGTTTTAAAGTTAAGTGCTGCAACTATAATTGTCCCGACCATAGTCAAATTTTGTCTTATTCAAATTGAAGAAGGGTATCGAATTACATTATTAAAGAATTCATACAGCTATGCGTTCTATTCCATAGATATTGATTCAGTAAGTAGGGGGTTTTTCGAATAAAATGAGCATAAATATATACATCTTTTTTATTAAGTATATTACAAAGTTTTAATACTATTAACCTTTAGGAACCGGGTGGTACACATGTTGTACCATAAGTCTTTTCTTAGAGGACGGGGTTGAAATTTTCACTCGAGCCTTTTGGAACCGAGGATGTTTTCAAGGTTTCATACGTCTGGTACGACAGTTTATACCTTCTCTTTTCAATTTAAAAGAAATCTGTGGTTCAACTGTCGTACTACCTGGGTGAAAAGAAAATTTTTCAAAAAACAGCCTGGATCCAAAAGGTTAAAGTATCATCTACATGCTTCCTAAAAATTCCTAGAAAAGTTAATGACTTCTGATTTTCTTTTATTGCAAAATTTTTATTCATAGGAGTTATATGACACTCATTTTCGAAGCATCAGAACATAAATGTTTCAGAGGATGAAATGAGATGTGATGATTTTTTTTTTCTTCACATTTAAAATTTGTTTATTAGATGAATTTTATAAACTGCCAATATTGTTTTTTGCTACTGCAATTTTTAAAATTAATTATAATTAATGATGCGATCAATTTTCATTAATTAAATTTTAACTTATCATTATATAGTCAAAATTAGTTTCAATTGGATTAATGTTAATTAATGTGTATCAAACAATAAATACTTCTGATTTAGGGTTTGTGCAACCTTGGACCCCCCCCCCCCCCCCCCCCATAAACAAAGTTCTAGATACTTGCTTGAATGTTACTCACATAATGTGTTTTTGAGTAGAAGTAGGGGAAAGGGTGAAGTATGTGAAGCATGTGGACGTCATATGTTTTACTAAGATAACTTCAAGCAAAAAATTTTGAAAAATTCTCAAGTAATGACAATATCAGTTCTACCTCTTTGCCAAACTGTTAGAGCAATTGGGTATTTTGTGCTTTGTGGGGATAACTTCTTTGCTTTAGCAGATTGAGCACGTAATTTTACCGGTATATCATTTCATGAAAACATATTTTAAGCCAAGGTTGAAAAAAAAAGTTGCTAAGCCAAGTGATATGTATCTATAAAGGGAAAGGATCATAGCATATATCGAAAATATTTTAATCTTCATTTCATTCTTACAGCAATAATCATACTTATTACATTAGACATGAAAAAAATGTGACAAAATACAATAATAAAAGTTAAATACTTATATGAGTCAGCATTTTTGATATAATTTGGAAAATTGATAGCTTTTCTTTCTTGTTTTGGAAAACATTGCTATGGAGATTTTCAGAGCTATTTTATTGTCTTGAAAAAAATTTCTTCATTTGGCAACCATGTTAGTTCTGGATGATGTGGCAACATATAGGTACTTAAAATACTATATTGAAAATAATTAATTGCATTTTAACAGGTTTTTAGCGATGAGTGGCATCTTAAATGTAACAATTCAATCCTTTAAAAGTTTGATGATCTGAAAATGTTAACTGGAGAAATTTGCCATCATTGTGCCCAACAATCAGCCTTGACAGCTTAAATTTAATAAATCATTTCCAACAAATAATGAAGAATAAATTTTATAAATACAGTAGATCCTTGTTTTACGTTAGGCGTTATGTTTCATTAAAAAAACTCGGTGTAAATCAAAGCCATTCAAACTAAGATGCAGTAATAGTGTTAAAAGAGGTATTAGGCATCATAGTTATAAGGAAATACTTTATTCTAATGATATATTAATATATAGATTCTAATATGCAATTATTTCTATACATATGTACAACATGTATCAAGAAAACATGAATAAACTTGGTGTTCATGAAAAAGAACCGTTTATGATAGTGTTTTGTTAGTCATTAATTATTTTTCTCTGAAGTTCTTTGCGGTGTGTTAATGTATTCATGGTCGCTAGCATGACTTCTGTGATGGGATCTGCCTTCACAAAGAAACCAGAATAATCATTTATCATTGTCAAAGAATGGCTCAAAACTTCTAACATGATAATAGTTGGTTTATTCCCTTTTGTCACCCAATTTAAGCGACAGCTATTTAAGGGACTAGATGTTAAATCTGTACCTCAGAACCAGAACGACGTAAGTCCAAAAATGGCGATTTTCACTTTTTTGCTGCATTGTATGTAGAATCGTATTCCGTGTCGACCCATGAGAACGTTATTCTAGAAAAGAAATTCCTTTACAATTATTTAACAGGGTTAAAAGAGCGTGAGTCCCATCCTTTGCATGCATTTGACAATCGTTTTCGCCCTCTACTGAGAAGTGACGAAAATGGACTTACGTTAGTCTGGTTCTGAGGTACAGAACTAAAGATGCACTTTGGGGACCTATATATTCCGAACAATTTGCAGTGGACCCCCTGTTTGTGTCCTAGTTTTGCACTTATGACTTTCCTTTTTCTACTAATGACCCCCTCCACGACCGAAAGCTTGAATAAAAATACTTTTTAAAAAAAAAATTGAACTGATGTCTGGGCTGTTGTGGCCGTTATCTGTTATCAGCATTAGATGAAGATAAAAACACCATAGAAATGAATTTTATTATGTAATCCAGCGAAGCCTTTATAAAAAATTGCGACAGTATTACGATTACTGTGAGTACAATATCCATTTCCCTCAATTTTTGCAGG
Source organism: Uloborus plumipes (assembly GCA_038373865.1). Lineage (NCBI taxonomy): Eukaryota > Metazoa > Arthropoda > Arachnida > Araneae > Uloboridae > Uloborus > Uloborus plumipes. Next base: position 24,684 of record JAXGGA010007797.1, on the reverse strand, counting down.
ATCCTGTTATCAAACCCGGACCGTGAGAGCATGGGACCAACTGGAAGGCACACCCTTTCAAGCAAAAAAAATAATTTTTGAAATTGGTCCAGGCGTCTTTCGGTAATCTTATAGTATACATAAAAATTTCAAAACCACCATAGAAATGAATTTCATTATGTAATCCAGCAAAGACTTCATTCAAAATTGCACCATTATTACGATTACTGTGATTAAGATTTTTATTTCCTTTGATTTCAGTAGGATCCCTTATTCAAACCCAGACCACGAGAAGATAAGACAAATTGGAAGGTAGACCCTTTCAAACAAAAAAAGAATTTTTGAAATTGGTCCAGGCTTATTCAAATATGTACATACAAGAATGTGCTGCACTTATTTCTAAAAAAACATATAATAACTTTACCAATCTAAATTGCTATGCTGCTTGTGAGTGCGAAGAATTTCTTCTTGGTCTTCCCTCAGACTGCCGCCACAAATCTCACCTCCAAAGGGAGCAAATAAATCAAAACACAATGCCTGAAAAAAAATTACACATTAGAAATGAAATAGACTACAAATTTAATTTTATAAAAGCATATTTCTTAACAAAAGCAATAATGTTGTTAAATAGATCAACATTGTTTTTTTAATTTAAAATGCAAAAAAAAAAAAAATTAGTTAAATAAGATAAATAAATAAAGCTGGCGATGTTATGGCAGCAAATGCTAACTAACTAAAAACTTATTTAAATTGCAAAACATTTTTATTGCTTAAGAAGGTTTTGCAGGATTGCCCTATGATCAGTGGTCAAAGTAAGTCTTCAGAGGAGGTCATTCTTTGCGTGTGTGTGTATATAAATATACACACACATGACACTGAACACACATGACACATGACACTGAAGTGACAAAAGTCATGGGATAGCAATATGCAAATTTTCAGATGGCAGTAGCATCGCATAGAACAGGTATAAATGCGCAGTGCTTTTACAGAGCTTTCATTTCTGTTCAAGTTATTCATGTGAAGAGGTTTTAACGTGATGATGACCGCACGACGTGAATTAACAGACTTTGAACGCGGAATGTTAGTTGGAGCTAGACGCATGGGTCATGCCATTTCGGAAATCGTTAGAGAATTCAACATTCCCAGATCCACTGTGTCAAGAGTGTGCCGAGAGTATGAAATTTCAGGCATAACATCCCACCATGGACAGCGCAGTGGTCGACCGCCTGCACTTAAAGATCGAGACCGGCGACGTCTGCAAAGAGTCGTAAATTCTAACAGACAAGCAACACTGCGTCAAATCACCGTAGAAATCAATGTGGGACGTACAATGGACGTGTCTGCTAGAACTGTGCGGAGAAATTTGGATTTCTTGGGCTATTCCAGCAGAAGACCGACTCGAGTGCCTTTACTGACAGAACGACATCGCTTGCAGCGACTCTCGTGGGCACGTGAGCATATCGGTTGGTCCCTAGATGAATGGAAAACCGTGGCCTGGTCCGATGAGTCACGATTTCAGCTGGTAAGAGCCGATGGTAGGGTTCGAGTGTGGCGCAGACCCCACGAAGCCATGGACCCAAACTGTCAGCAAGGCACTGTTCAAGCTGGTGGTGGCTCCGTAATGGTGTGGGCTGTTTTTTCATGGCATGGACTTGGTCCTCTAGTGCGACTGGACCGAACATTGACTGGAAATGCTTATGTGCAGCTACTTGGAGATCACTTGCAGCCATTCATGGACTTCATGTACCCAAACAACGATGGGATTTTTATGGATGACAATGCGCCATGTCACCGGGCCACAACTGTTCGCAATTGGTTTGAAGAAAATTCTGGACAATTCCAACGAATGATTTGGCCACCTAGATCGCCCGACATGAATCCCATTGAGCATTTATGGGACACCATCTAGAGGTCTGTTCGTGCCCAAAATCCTGCCCCATCAACGCTTTCACAATTATGGACGTCTATCGAGACAGCATGGCTCAATATTCCTGCAGAAGACTTCCAACGACTTGTTGAGTCCATGCCACGTCGAGTTGTTGCACTTCGCCGGGCAAAAGGAGGGCCGACACGATATTAAGAGGTATCCCATGACTTTTGTCACTTCAGTGTATATCTATAGCGAGAGAGGGGGGGGTAAAGGAGAAGAGCCTTAATTCTGGGGAGTATTCCATGCACCAAAGTCACATCCACGCAGTTTGTTTGTTTCCTACAACTTTGTTAATATTTAAAATATAACAGATTGTTCAGGGACAAATCATGCTTTCTTTATGTCTGCCAAGTATCCCAATAGCAAGCTTCATTCAAAAAAAAAAAAAAATTGTAAATAGTATTTTTGAATTAAATAAAAAGTGGGGAAAACTATGTTTTTTAAAAAGTACTCCTAATTAAGACACTTCAATGTTTAAAAAAAATTGCTTCAAAAATGTAAAAATAAATAAAAAAATAAATAAAACTATGGTACATATTTCATTGTTTATGTTTACATCTTAAAGAATCACAAAATGTGTTAGGAAAATTTTACGTTCACTTAATGACAATTAAGGATTTTCCATCCCTACTGTTGCAAGGTTAGGAGATGAAAACTTTATACACCAAGGATAATGACAAAATGAATAAATCTACAAAGAGAATAGTAGCTGACTGATTAGAATGCTTAAGTGTTTGATGTTGAATTCAAGTTAAAAATTTTCTTAGAAGAGTATTCTTAACCTTTAGGAGCCAAGCGGTACACATGCTGTACCGTAACTATTTTTCTTTTTAGAGGACAGAGTTGAGATTTTCACTCGAACCCTTTGGAGCGGGGGATTTTTTCAAGGTTTCATACGTCTGGTACGACAGTTTATACCTTCTCTTTTCAATGGAAAAAAAATCTGTGGTTCAACTGTCTTACTACCTGGGTCGAAAGAAAAATTTCTAAAAAACTGCCCGGTTCCAAAAGGTTAATTGAAAAGATTGACAAAACATGAATTACGTGGCAGTTTCATTTCTGAAATTGTTGACATGATTTTTGATGGGACATAAGAAACAGCAAACGTTTAAAGACAAAAATTAAATATGTTGACTTGCTGATTATAAAAACCAGGATCATATGCACACATTTTTGTTGACTTTGACTTTAGTGCATATATACATAAAATAGGCAACTTTTCAAAATAAATGAATATTACTTTATTTTCCACTTGCTATTGGACTATACTTTTTTTTAACTTTAGTACCACTTTTTAAAACAGTAATTCGAGTATTCAGGTATAAACCTGCCTCAAGCATTAAAAGCTGATTTTCTATCATAAAAAATACTTGACTATAGATAAAAGGGGAATTCATCTAAAATAGAAAAATATTTACAGTAAAATTCAACACTATTTCAGAAAAAGAAAAAAACAAAAGGTATCCTACTGACAACTTTCTAAGCGCCAAAGGAATGAGTCTTTCTAATGGCCATTTTACGGTATGGGACAGTTAAATTCTTTAAGTACTAAAAGAAAATAAACAACGTTAACTCGGATAAATTTGCAGATTACTGCATACACGTATTTTGCTGTTTTAAGGAACCCTTTTTTCAATGAAAAAAGTGAGCTTTTCAGACATCTTTAAATCCAAAAGCTCTTAAAATGGGATTCCTTGAAACTCTGAAAGAGACATAATGTAATAATCTACAAATTTGTGGGATGTAACTTTATTTTCTTTCATTTTTTTGCGCAAAAGTATTCATTTACTTCTTACTTCAAATACAGTCTGATAACTCTTGTAGAACTTAAAAATACATTTTCATCTTTAGAAATGATGTTAAAAGATAAAATGCAATGAGAGTTAGGAGTCTTGAAGACAATTTTGTGTTTTACTGAGATGAAAGTAATTAATGAGCAAACTAGTGTAAATATAATTACTTTACTATAAGTATTTACTGCCTTAATAATAACAATATGCAAAAATCTGAATTATCTAGTCTTTTTTTATTCAGATATATTACAACTTTTCTTTACCTAAAAAGAAAAAAAGACAGAAACGTGACCTAAATAGAATGAAAAATACTAAAATTACGTTGCCAGTGAGCAAATACAAAATTGTTGATATATATTTGCACCTGCAAGTTCAAATATGGGCTTTTGGTTCTATATAGCGAACTATTTTAATTGGATGCATGAAATTAATTGGTAGATGTTAAATTTAACTCGTGATGCCCATTCTTTTATTTCTGCACTCAGTATTTTGCTATTTCAAAAAATAATGAATTCAGTAAAAATACTGAAAAATCTCATGTCTGAAAAGAGCACATTTTTTTTAATTTCAAAGCATAGTGTAAGCAGATGTTTTGATGATTTTTAGTGCATATTATGTAGGTTCTATTCATTATTATTAATAGACTTTCAAATAAAATCAAAAATTTAAAAAGGTAAAAGCGAAAATTATAGAAACTTAATCGTTTACCAGTTGGTCAACATTTTTATCCTGGTGGCAGGTTTTCATGTAGAAAGGCTTGATAGATGATGGAAATAAGGTAACAAACACTGGGATGCTACCAGAATGATGGACAAGAGACCTTTTGCACTCAGAAGACAAATCCTCACCCCACTGTAACGGAAGAGTCGATTATAAATGAACCATTTTTAAATTCATACTAGCTTATTTCCCGGCGTTGAGCGGGTGCTTATTAATACAATATAACTAATTATAATTGTTTTTAACTTATTTCATGCAAAAATGAAATAGGTGAGCCTTAAATTTATAATTCATTGTTAATCGTAATCTTTGTTGGAAAATACTCATATTGAAATATGTTAAATTTTATCAATTTACTCTAACTATTCAAAATTAAAAGAAAATGTTCATTTTAACACAAAAAATTTGAACTTTGAGGTTTTTGGATTTTGTTTAAATTTCAAAACCCCACCTATGTGAATTTTAGTGCATCAAGGAACATCTGTGCCAAGTTAGATGAAAATCCGACGAAAACTGGATGTGTATAAAGAACAAACATTATTAGGTATTAAGTATGTGTTCCGCCTCCAGGCGTGTACGAAGTTAGTTTAAATAACAACATAAATGAACAATTTCAAAAAAGACTTGAAGAAACGTGATAAATGCAAAATAGACTAAATTTTGAAAAGATAACTAAAAGTAAAACTGAATAAGCACTGCTTAGTCTACAGAGAGCGGAAGCAGTTGGTAAAAATAAGAATTTGCAGGAGGTCAGCTGCATATGAGTTAGCATAATGAAATTATTAAGACGTTAATTTGCTCAATAAACAAAGTTCAAGAACTACTTAAAAATGTAAAATAATAGTCGCAATTTGATATATATATATATATATATATATATATATATATATATATATATATATATATATATATATATATATATATCAAAAAGAGACAATAATAGCTCATGAAGAGTAACTGTGCATAAATTGGAGTAACAGAAATAAATAGAACAACAATGAGAAACATCAGGAAAAACATTTAAAACTACTTGAAATTTAAAACTAACATGTAAAACATCAACATGGGTAATGCGCTGCTTAATCTTCAGAGGGCAGGAGCAGCATATAGATTTTTTAGATTTAGCTTTGCAGGTTTCATGAGTGTTTGTTTGAAATAAGTCAGCAGTGATTAATAAACTTGATTAGCTTTTGCTTTTTAATCTTTGAAAGATTAAGAACTTTAAAAGTATAAAATTTATGCCACCAATTTATTTATGCTACTAATTTATTTTATAATGTTTGTACTGAATTTGAATTTAAAATGCTGACAAATTACAATCCAATGCACCCTGCCGCAGGGTGCATTGGATTGTAATTTGTCAGCATTTTAAATTCAAATTCAGTACAGCATTTTAAATTCAAATTCAGTACAGTACAAACATTATAAAATAAAATAAATTGGTGGCATAAATTTTATACTTTTAAAGCTCTTAATCTTTCAAAGATTAAAAAGCAAAAGCTAATCAAGTTTATTAATCACTGCTGACTTATTTCAAACAAACACTCATGAAACCTGCAAAGCTAAATCTAAAAAATCTATATGCTGCTCCTGCCCTCTGAAGATTAAGCAGCGCATTACCCATGTTGATGTTTTACATGTTAGTTTTAAATTTCAAGTAGTTTTAAATGTTTTTCCTGATGTTTCTCATTGTTGTTCTATTTATTTCTGTTACTCCAATTTATGCACAGTTACTCTTCATGAGCTATTATTGTCTCTTTTTGATATTCATATTTGCAATTGATTTTAAGCTGCAATAAATGCGCTAGTTAATTTGCAGACTTTAAACTGTTAATCTTGATTATATATATATATATATATATATACTGTATTTTCTAGCTTTTAATCCAGATTATCTGTTAAAGAAGTAGTTTTTTGTGGTGCGGATTAAAGGCTGCTGCGTACTATACGAGAATTTTTTTTTTTCAGGAGATAATAAAACTTTGATCCAGAAAATGGCAGCACAAGTCTAAAAATCAACGACAGCTTATTTGAATAATCACCAATGCGCATGCGCTAAAAATAGAGGGAGGGAGAGGAGATAAGCAGCACGCAAAGTAGTTTAATACTTCAACTAGTCAAAACTACCTAACATGTGCGGACAATACGCCACCACGGATTATGTGCCAAAAATTTTCGTTCAGACAAAAAAATCGCGATGCGGATTATATGCCAAAATATATGGTAAATCAAATTGCAAATATTATTCTAAATTTCAAGTAGTTTTTGAGCTTTGTTTATCACTAAAGAAACACTTGAGAAAATTTCAAAATTTCTTAAATTAGAACTGATGATACATCAGCTCAAAATATGAAATTCCATAATCAAAATTTTCTGTCAATATAAACACTCACTTTGATTTGAGACTTCAATGATTTATTGTCTTGTAAAATTTTGACAGCTTCCTCATAGGTCATTCTAAAATTGTATAAGTAAATATTACTCATAAAAGGAGCAAAAACAAAAAATTTAAGGTTAGGTTGAGGTACATATTTACATTATAAAAGATTATTCAGCAATATTTCCTCTTCAAAACCAGAGGAAAAATTGCAATTAAAAAATATTATGTTTTACTGCATATTGTCAGCATGCAACTGATAACTAAAAAATAATTGGGAAAATAAATCAGACTTTTTGACTTAAAAGAATCATGTACCATTATTTGAACATGAAAACATAAAACAAATAAAATTAAAAAATAAACTTGAACATCAATTTTTTCAAGTTTAAGATTACTCCTACATTGAGAGAACAATTTGATTTTTAAATAATCAAAAACTTCACCATAGTGCCTTAATCCTATGGCTTAATGTCAAAATAGTTTCAAAGAGCAGAGTTCAAAAAGCTGATTAATAAATAAAATTTCCTCATGAAGATTTCTAGAAACAGTATTAATATATAATGGTGTTTTGTCTCTGTAATGGACGTATTTTACAAGATACGTCCGTTACGGAAAAAATGCTGTTATTTTAATATATTTGCTGGAAATCTTGCATTATATGGTAGTAAAGACCATGTTCTTCATTAAGTTCGTGAAATATAAAAATTTAAACAACCTCTGACCCTGATTGATGATCTCATATTAAAACAAAATTGTCTGGTCATAAAGCATTTTAAATAAAAATATATTTTATTGTTTTCGAGATATGGTAAACACGGAAAAGGAAAGAATCCTTACAAATAAAGTTTTGCTAGTTGCAAAAGCATAATAAAGAAGGAAAATTAAAAATTCTTATACTATACAGATCAACAGATACACAGACACGTCAAACTTATAACTCCTTTTCTTGTAGAGTCATTGGTTAAAAACAAGAATTCAACATGCTTCTAGTCTTCGTAAGCTGTTTTGTGAAAAACTGATTCGTCTGTTACCGTGGAATACCCCAATAGCATTAGCTAAGAATGCTGTAGCCTAAGATGTCAACAGCATTGGAAGAATGGTGTGAACAACAGAAATTATTACATAGAAATTGTAATGTTCAGGAATATCAGAATGCTTCCCAATCAAGCAGTTTGAGAAGATCAAGTGAGAAACAAATTTTGTGTATCGATTGAACTCTATTACTAGTACGAATGTATAAAGCAACATAATTACCGAGCAAAGGGAACATCAGATACTTTTTCAATGTACTCTACTAATCCCTCATTCTGATATGAGAGAACTTTCAAATCTGGAGCGCAGTTCTTCAATATTGAATGCGACACTCTTTTAATGCATTTTTCTACAATCTAGAAAATAAAGTATCATGAGTGAATTCTAAATTTGAATTACTAAAAAAAGTGTGATGAAACCTCAATAAAAAATATTTGAAATCCAAAAATGTTTAAGAAAAAGTAACTGCAATAAAACCATGTAGAGCTTATTAACAGCAATAAATACTGCATGAAAAATATAACAATACATGAAATGAAAATAAACTTTGAAAAAAGGTAACAAACAAAAAATTTTAAATTATTTTACTAAATTACTAGAATTACCCACCATGGCTTTGCCCGTGGTGAAATTTAAACGATTTTTGCTGCTGTCGCTGTGTTCATAATGCCCGAATTAAAGCTCTGTACAGCAGATATATTGAAAAATTGAAGCCTGATTTTAAGAAAGTTTATTAGAAAAAAAAAGATATCTGCTTTGCTGCTGCCAAATTTGCAATGTTTTACCTCTATAGCTAATGTCTTAAATCACAGCAAGGTGGCTCATCCAAGCCCTAAAACTGAATATGTTCAGGTTTGGCAAAATTGACCATGTTTAGCAATGCCTATTATTTTTTTAGAGGTTATTCCATTCATAAGCTCTCACATTCAGCACTGAAAAAAAAATCATTGAAATCCAAAACACCTGTATCATTTTACACTTTATTGATGCTTCTTACAAGCAGTATATATTGCATGGTCTCTTATGAAGATTCTACAACACTAAAATATCATAGATCGGCTTGGTTCTGCAATTAACCTTACATTGGAGTTAAAAACAGCTTTACAATCCAAAAAAAAAGGACTGGATAATTTACCTTGAATGCCAAATACTCTTTTTCTTTTTAATTTGTTATGTATCACAAGTATGGTTAATATAAAAAAAAATAATATTAAATAAGTGCAAATCCGGCACTAACCAAGGCTTTTAATACTTTTTATGATTTATAACACTAATGAAGCCAGAATTTAACTTCTGGTAGGCGGGTCATAACAGTCTTTACATGTAGGCGAGTATGGGGGAAAAGTGAAATGGTAAAATAATTATAATTTGCAGTGCCAACTATCTGGAACTGCTTCAATTATGTTATTAAATATGCAGCTAATACCAGTTAAAAAGGAGATAACTTTAAGATCGAGATTTATGATAATACAACATTTTTCAAAATTCAATACACATATTTGAACATTTTGTGGCACATAGGTCTTGCTTTAAAAAGGTTGCTAACCAGTTTCTCTTTAAACCTAGTCACATAAACATTCATCTAACACATAGCTGAACAACCTACTACCTCACCCCTACCCCATTGCCCATTATCACAGCTGCTATGTTGGAATAAGTGGGGTTGATCAGCATGCCGGAAAATTAAGATTATCTGGCATGCTGGATGGGGGTTCATTTTACAACTAAAAGAAAAATATAGTAACTGAAAAAAACTGTCTGTTTTGTCAAAACTATGAATATCACGCACAATCCAGCGAAATTTAACGTTTGAAAAAATACAAAAACAGGTTTTTACTGATTCCAAAGTAATTTGATTTCCTGATTTTGAAAATGACCTCCATTTTTGTCTATTGCGTCAGGATTTTTGTAAAATTGATTTCTATTTTTTCTATAATTTTGCTTCAAAAATAATTATTTCGACCAATTTTACATGTATTATCTGGCAACAGTTCAGGTTGATTTTTCAGCAATAAATTACTTTTCATTGGTCGAAATTTAAAAAAAAAAAAAGATTAAAAATGCCAAATTTTTACTTAGCTTTGAAGCAAAAAACAGCTTTTTTCAGAAAAAAAAATCAAACCGTTGAGAAGTACAGAATATTGATACAGATGGCCTACCGAATGTGATCCAAGTCAAGAGTAGTATGACATGAAAATTTATTGATTTACCTGGAATGACCCTGTTTATCAGATCATTCAAATTAAAAGGCTTGTGTTACTAAGATATGAAATACTTTACAATAAAATTTCCAGCCAATAAAAATAAATTCCTTGGACAACATACATTTGAACACTTTTAAATTCAAAACAATAATCTAATTTTATACTTGCTTCTAATAGGGAATCTAGATTGCTAATAAATGGTATTTCAGCTTCCACCATGCTGAATTCACTTGCATGTTGACGCGTTCGTGAATTTTCAGCTCTGAAGACTGGACCAAAATTATAAACTGGTCCCATAGCACTAGAAGAGAACATGCTGTACTTCAATTCGGAGTACATTGCATTTAACATTACATGTTTTAAAAATTATAGCGTAAAAAGTAACATTTTTTGCCAATTAATCAAAAATACAAAAACACTAACTATTCAGTTACAACTTACAAGCAAAGAATCCTGTAAGTGTCTGTATGTTTGAAAATGCATCAGAGTACTTGATTTTTATGACATTTCTAAACAAAAGTTTTCAAGAGTTACCTGAAAATTTTGCTTCAGGAACTACTTTTTATAGGAACAATGCTGATGGTTTTTATTGTTGCTTTATTATTACCAAGTAGGAAATTAAAAATTTTCTAAAAATAAGATTTAGCACATAAAAAGGATTTTTCTGAAACATATTATAGAACATTAAGTGGATTACATTACAGAAAAATAGATTATATTCCTCTAAATCCTTACAATGCCGAAGCAGCTTTCAAAGTAAAAGTACTATTATTTTCAATTATTTAAATGTTAGAATGAATCCTTAGGGATTTCCAAGTATAAGAGACGTAAAAGCTGTTAAAGACAGCTTTTCCAAACCTTCTTTGTCTCATACACTAGGTTATATTCATCATCATGCTTAACTATACTACTTTGTGAAAATGATTGTATTTTGTGTAATTTGTTTATTTACTTGCATTATACCTTTTATAGGATGGATATGTATGCAAGCACATCACATATCGAGACAAATTCCATTAAAACACGCCTGAATGTCATACCAGAGTAGAAGCGTGCTAAAATTATAAACTTACAGTAATTAATGCATATTTCTGTTTAAAGTTATCTGCTCTTTTGTAATGTTTGTCTATCAATAGATGATCAGAAGACGAAATTGGTTTGTTATAAAAACAAAAGTATAATAAACTAATTAATTTATTCTCTTCTCATAATCAAATATTTTTTTAAAGTTTAGAAAGTTGGCTAATGAATATTGGCTGAATTTAAAGAACACTAAAAACAATATTGAATGCTGGATTTTCAACTATAAATCATGCACTTATTAGTTTATTTTTTATGTCCACAATTATAGATTACTTTTTGCATGTCCCTAACTAGCAACTTGAGAACAATTAATTGTATATGTACCATAGGTTAGCAAAAGCTAGTCTACAGTGAGCTATTTGCTCATGAGAGGTCTATTAGGTGCAAGTCCAGCAGACCCTCTTGCTGCTGTTTGAGCCTGACATTATTTTAAACAGCAAAAGATGATGCTGGATAGGCACACAGTGAAACAATACTGTTTGTTTCTTAAAGCATTACCTGCTTTTCAGACATGATAATTTAAATTTCATCTTTGTAGCACATCCATACAATTTGATTCTTTTCACAATTTTTGGTATATAACATTACGATATGTTACCTTGCCATAGCTTCTAGATGGAGTTGTCCAGACACAGTCATATATGCTTGGGAGCCAAAGTACTCATCTGTTTCAACTGATGATTCTTCATCAATATCTGAATCATCTGATAATTCTTCTCCAATGTTTTTTTCATGTGGCAATTTTTCTTCAATGTTTTTGGATACATTTATTTTGGTTGTCCCAGGTGGAGGAGCTACTTCCTAGCTTATAAAAAGAAAGCTTATGATATGTTTAATTATAGATTAAAAAGCCAAAATTTGCCTTTTAGTTTTGTACAAATTTTTGAAGCAAAAGTACAATGAGACTTCGTTTTTTTTTCTGTTAAAGAACTACCATAGTACAAACCATCATGTCTAATAACTCCTAATCATTATCATTAACTTTGAAAATATTGTCATTTATGATAGTCTGTTTATTGAATAACTTCCAAGAAATTGTTAAAAACAAAGTTTGATGTTTAAAAAATACATTTAAAGAAAGACAATTGCTTCAATAAATTTGTGCACACAAATATACAAGCAATTGATGAAATAATGAGATGCAATTATTTCGCATGAGAGCCTTCATCACTTCATCTGCTACATGTCTAAAGATCGCAACATAAACCCAGTACATTCTTAGCAAATTAATGTAAAAGCCTTTCCTTTCCAATTTACAGGCAATCAAATTGATTTAAAGATATTTCTTTGCTATTAAGGTCACTACCAGAATTGAAGAAGAAATCAATTATAGAATAGAATTATTTTGAAAAAAATTAAGAAAAGGAAAAGCAATTCAATATACCTGACTAACTTTAACTGTAAACACTTCTCCAGCTCCTTCACAGTCATTTACTGTTATTATAGGAGTATGTAAGAAACAAAAGCCCTGTTCCTGTAAAAGCAGAAAAGCATGAGTCAGAAGATATAAAAAAAATATACCAATAAAATTAGTCTATACTAAATTCAAAATCTATAAAATTAAAATTCATAACATGATTGAAGACCACTTTAAAACTTCCCAATTAATTTATGAATGTAGGGGGATTCTTTACACCTTGACTGACTCTATTCTACTACAGGAGATACATGCTAATTGCTGCATAGAGGGAAATTAAAATGCTGGTTTCTGGGCAAAGAAAGGTTTTGCAAAGAAAAGCTGTTTGCAGTCAACCAATAATGAAACAATCTTCTCATCAAAACAGCTGAGTAAATCAGAATTCAAGAGGAGATTTGCCTTCCTACCAATTAAACAAAGCTAGGGAAGTGCTTCACTAATTCAAAGGCTTCATGATTTTCCTCTCCCTGTTGCTGTGGCGATATTTGGACTTATGACGAGGCATAAATATTTGAATGCCCATCTTTTCAAGTTTTGACAGTAAACCTCCTGTTTGTACTTCATGTGACACTGGACAAGTTATGAATAGTAAGCACCTTCCCCAAAGCTCTGCTCTCAAACTGCTTCTAGTTCTGTGGCTCTTAAGTATTGGGAAGCAAGACAAAGACTTAGTGGCCTTGCATTTGTATAAAAATAATATAAAACATGATTGAAAATATTTCTCATGTTGAACTGGCATGAAGAATTTTTTTACAACTTGGACATTCACATATTAATAAGAATCTATTCATCGACAGGGATGAAGACTGTCAAATTTTTCTAAACTTGAAAGACACCTTCTTCTAAAACTTGATCATAGAAACGCAAACAAAATATGCATTCTTTTTACCCTATCAACTCTCACATATTGAAAACAAAATTAAACTTAATAAATAATTCTACCTGGCTCAGGGTTCACACCACAAATAAATTTAAAGTGGGAATTATGATTTCGGCCTAAATGTTAAGTGGGACTTTGTAAGAATTGTACAAATGGATTTTTGTTGAATGGTATTTGGAAAAATTGTGAGAATTGCACAATCCTGCATCCAAGAATGAACCTTGTCTTTTTTTGACAGATGGAAAAACGTGTATTGAAACTACACAACAAATTCAACCGAGAATCATTCACTTAACATGAATTGTAGGGCAAAAAAAATGTTGCAATAATTACAGTATACATAACATCATTTGTAATTAGGGTTTGGATTATAATAGAGTAGCCAACTTTCTCAACCCACTATTTGGAAAGCAGCTGCCAAAAATTAGGTACCAGAAACAAGGCTTACAGTTTTTGTTCTACGCATCAAAACAAAATAATTGCCATATTATTTCTTCTCTTGTGGTGTTTTAATCACAATATTTTATATAACATAATTTGCTCCTTTAAAGAAGAAACAAAACCACAATAAATACTATTTATAAAAACACACATCAACATTTCCTTTTTTCTTAAACTTTACACCTTATTAAAAAAATTAACAAAATATGTTTATTTTCATTTTATTTAATTTTGATTTTTTGACAACATTTTCACATAAAAATTAAATTGCTGCTTAGAAGTGAAAATTTATTTCCCAAACGACATTTAAAAAACCTTTGAATATGTAAATGCTTATACAATTTTCAGAAACAGATTTAATCACTGCTATTTTGAGGAAAAAACACGTCCCTCAGTACTGAAAATGTAAACAACAGGTTATGGAAATCCTAATTTCTCTGCAGTTTGATTTAGATGATTGAAATAAAGTTGAATGTAAGGAGTTAAATCTATACTTATAATATAAAGCTGAAGAGTTTGTTTGCTTGAACATGCTACTCTGAGGAACTACTGGTTTGAATAGAAAAATTCTTTTATTGTTGAATAGTCCATTTAATCAGGAAAGCTTTATGCTACATAATATTACGCTATATGTAAGGAGCTATCATTACAGTGTAAAAATAATAATGGTCGAAAACACGAGCAGATAAGTTTCCACTGTTCTCGAGAGATGGCGCTCATTGAATGTATTGTTTTGGCAACTGTGTGTAGAGGGTGCTATAACGGAACCAGACTCCAAGTTAAATGTCTTCGTAATAATGTGATAGTTGCTATAGTATAAACTGGTCCAGCAGTTGGTCAAACGGTGCTCATACTTCACATTCCAATGATTCCAAATGATTTACCTTTTAATTTCAAAAGCATACAATTTCCCATAAAGATTTCATTTGCTGTAACTATTAATAAATAACAAGGACAAACATTTTAGCCGGTAGGAATAGATTTACGTCAGGATTGCTTCTTACACAGACAAATATATGTTGCATAATCAAGATCAGGTTGCAGAGAAAACCAGTACGTTCTACTATCAAACGAAAATAAAACTAAAAGTATTGTATATACAGAAGCACTCTAAAATATGTTCTTTATATTAAATAATATTATATATATATATATTTGATAAGACTGGGCATCTTACTAATTTTTTTTTCAAAGGTTCTTTTATTTTTGCATTTCCCCATGCAATTTTTTTATTATATATGTACTTAAAAAAGTTTTTTAATAGATTGTTGTCTTATTAACGCGGGTGAAACCACAGGGCACAGCTATGCCCTAATAAAGGTTTTTTACAAAGGACTGTTTTTTCTTTTTTAGTGTTCTACTTGTTCCTGTTGAAAAAAAAATAATGCTACTCAAATTGAAAATTTAAGAACATGCTGTATTGAATTATGTGCTTGTTTCAATGAGTACTAATGCATATCTAAGCCAAAATATAAAAGTAGTTTTGAGGTTTAATCAAAGAAATTCAATTAACAGCATGGATAATAGTAAAATCAACATGAGCACAGATAGGCGACACCAACAACTTAACATTACAACTTTATTTTTGGCACCATTAAAATTTTGGCAATATTTCAAGGAACAAAAAATATAATATTTTAACTATATAATATAACTGCATTATCAACAAAAATTAGTTTTCCAGATATTTGAGGAAACACATTTTTGACTCCCTACAAACAAATATAGAATTTAATGATCTGTTCGTACTTTATTTTCAGCTGAAGCCAAATAAGCAAGTTTTGTGCAGTAAAGCTGAAATAAAACACAGCTGACAAAAATTGAATGGAATGAAAAATTGCAGGCACAGCTTTTTTTTTTTTTTTTGCCAGAATAAATGTCTCCAACTGTATACATGTTTTTTGGCCGTGGTGGCCCGATCGGTAAGGCGTCGGACTTGTGACCGAAGGGACACGGGTTCGATCCCAGCCGATCAAAGATAATCTCGATTAATAGTGGCTGGGGGACGTTAAAAATATCGTGGTCATAAAGTCCTCCAAGTGAAACGATACCTCTGGGTGTGCTAGACCAGGGGTTTGCTCAAAACCCCTGGTTCTGATTCAAAAATCACAGAGCGCTCTTCAGGACCCTATCCCGGTTAAACCACAAGTTGTGGTAGGTACGGTGGGCCCTGGTGTGTAAGAAGTATTCATGTTTTTGACTTATGGATCACGTATGCTAGTTAAGTGTAAGAGCATTTCCGATATTAGGTTTAAAGTATACAAAACTGACCCTTACTTGAAAAAAGTTATGCACAGCAAAAGATGCAACATTCCTAATGCGAAGAACTGATGAAAACTTCCTTGTCCTGGGCCTCAAGTGCAAAAACTGTCTAACATACTCTGGACTATATTTCAAGCCATATGCAAAAGGATAATCCTATTTCAAAAAATCATCAAATTAATTAGATCATACTACATAATGGATAGTATCTATATGGGAATTTGGGGTTCGTTATTTTCCTTTCCGGTCAAAAGAATCACTATTCCATTAATAATAAAAAATTCTGATTGGTATTTGATAACAAGATGTATTTAAATTTAAAATACAGAACTAAATCAAAATAAACCATTCAGAGAATTAACTATAGTTTTTTACGAAACTTTTCTTATTACTGAACAATTTACCTTTTTTAACAGTGAGTGAAAACATCTCTTTACTCCTAACAATGATCAAGACATTTTCCTGTTCCACCTGCCATCAAAATTATTCAGGCAAACAAAGAAAAAAGATAAGAAAAACTTTCAAAATATCAAGTAAAAAGGGTAAACATTAATTGATAGGTGGTCATTATAAATTTTTTAACTATGTTTGGGAATTTTGTACACTATTGGTTCTCCTTTGAAGCAATATCTTGATATGATTAAAAACTGACAGCAATGTGCAATCCCCAGGTTCATAATTAAAAACTCAAAAGTATGAAACCTAATGAAAGACAAAATTTAAGCAGTGTCATGATATAACAAATAACAAGGATGAAAGATACACTCAACACTAAAAATTAATAAGAATTTTTTCATCCTCCAGGTTCCAGAATCCTTAACAACATGCACTTAAGGACAAATACTAAATTGCTTTAAGGTATATTGAAAGCTGCAGCAATTTAAATTTAACAAGGACATATAATAGTATGCAAAGATTTGACAGAAAAAGAACTTCAAAAAATTTTTTTGAAAAAATATTCAATGTCTGAATAGCAGTTTCACAGTTTATATCTAGCTTAACACTTCAAAAATGCATTATAATTACTTTTTTGAGGCTTTCAAATGATTTTCTTCAACCCAACAGTTAAAGTTTTTTAAAAACAATTTTACGACATCTTCAAAAAAAGAAAAAAAAAACTTTTCTAAATGAGAGATTTATTAGAGTACCCTTTTAGTTCACCTACTTGCACAGCACTCAATGAATAAATGCACACCATTTTCAAGGATTCTAATTTTAAAACAAAAAAATGTATTAATTATACAAATCTTAAGAAGCGTAACACAATTTTGAATCATAATCCATGCTGTCCTATCATGACTCTTTCATCATTTATAGCCTTGCTTAGATAGTAGGGTGGAGCGAAAAAAATAAAGTTTTTATTTTTGATTCGTAATAGTGCGGAAAAGTTGCGATTGGTGGAGACTTGCAAAACAAAGCAAAAATTTTTGAAATCGGATAATATCTTCCGATCCCGCAACGAGAATGAATTTTTGAAAAAATGGAAATTTTCATGTGTTCTTAGTGGTATTTTAAAATTTTTGTTTCAATGTTTCATTTTAATGCTCTTGGACAGAAAAGTTACGATTGGTGAAGCCTTCCGAAATTTTTAAAAAATATATTGAGATCGAATAATACCTTCTGATCCAAGAACAAGCCAAAAAACTCAAAAAATTGGAGAATTTCAGCTTTTTTCGGGGGGGGGGGATGAAAAAAAATTCATAAACATGTTCGAGTTTTGTTTTTTTTTCTTTTTTACCCAGTATCATAGCATAAAGCCTTTTAAAAAGCATTATATTACTCTTAAACATTAATTTATTCTTGATTTTTTCAGGTATCTTCTGGACATGCAAACCAACCATTCTTTACAACAATGAAACATTTTCAAATAATAGAAAATTATAAAATGTTTTCCAAAATTGCTACAATCCAGTACAAAAACCCTGTAAATAAAGCACAAACTCAGAAAGTAAAAGCTAATTTTACTTAGTAAACTACGATTTTAATACCTAACTAATTATATGCAATTTCTTAATCGCCTTTTGAAACTGACTACCTGCAGAATCCTTTAACATTAATTTAACTAAAAACTATTTTATTTAATCGTTAAAATTAAACCTAGTTAGGTTAGGTAGTATATAGAATGAGACTTCAAAAGGCAATTAAAATTTAAGAAATTAACGTATAATGAGGTAGGGATTAAAATAGTTTATCGTTTAGAGATAAAAAATATTGTTTCCCTTATGAGTGAGTGTTTTGTTCAGTGGAATTTTGTACTGAAAAAGTTAAACAAATTTAATTAATAGGCATGGGTAAAAAATTTTATGTTTATGTCATCTATTATTTTTTTGCTTCGTAGTTGCTTTTAGTTTGCTTTAAGGTTATGTTAGTTCCTACAGTAACAAAGTCCCAAGCAAAGTGGGGCAAGGTGTAACAAAAATTTAGGATTGGAAAGCATTTGACAAGGAGAAGGCACTGTAGCGAAGGCAAAGGCCTTTGCCTGCCCCATACACCCCATTAGCCTTATGCCATAAATATTAAAACGTGTTATCATGACAACCTAACATCTGAAACACGATTGCAGAGATACTTGTGCTTAAAAGGTTACTATAGGGCATTTCGGTGATGATTTTGGAACACATTTGATATGAAAGCCATAAATATAAAGAATGTATTAGTGTAGGGAAAACAAAATTTAGATTTTGTTGATTTCTGACTTTTCATGCACAAAATTATTTTTAAATAAAGAGCAAAACCAAACCTGGGAACTAAAAAGGAAAAAATAAAGGAGAATATTTGCACACAACTGCTTACCCATACCTATTAATTAAATTTTTTTAACTTTTTCAGTACAAAAATCCATTGAACAAAACACGCACTCATAAGATAAACAATATTTTTTATCTCTAAACGATAAACTATTTTAATACCTACCTCATTATACATTAATTTCTTAATTTTTAATTGCTTTTTGAAGCCTCATTCTATATACTACCTAACCTAACTAGGTTTAATTTTAAAGACTAAGAAAATAGTTTTGATTTAAATTAATGTTAAAGGATTCTGTGTTTAGTCAGTTAGGTTAGGTAATAGTTTATAGAAGGCACAGACTTCAAAAGGCGATTAAGAAATTGTATATAATTAGTTAGGTATTAAAATTGTTTGTAGTTTAGTAATTAAAATTAGCTTTTATTTTCTGAGTGGGTGCTTTATTTAGTGGGTTTTTGTACTGGATTGTAGCAATTTTGGAAAATATTTTATAATTTTCTATTATTTGAAAATGTTTCAATGTTGCCAAGAATGGTTGATTTGCATGTCCAGAAGATACCTGAAAAATCAAGAATAAATTAATGTTTAAGAGTAACATAATGCTTTTTAAAATGGCTTTATGCTATGATACTGGGTTAAAAAAAAAATGAGAACATGTTTATGAATTTTTTTTAATCCCCCCGAAAAAAGCTGAAATTCTCCAATTTTTTGGGTTTTTTGGCTCGTTCTTGGATCAGAAGGTATTATTCGATCTCAATATATTTTTTTTTAATTTCGGAAGGCTTCACCAATCGTAACTTTTCCATCCAAGAGCATTAAAATGAAACATTGAAACAAAAATTTTAAAATACCACTAAGAACACATGAAAATTTCCATTTTATCAAAATTTCAGGCTCGTTGCGGGATCGGAAGATATTATCCGATTTCAAAAATTTTTGCTTTGTTTTGTAAGTCTTCACCAAACGCAACTTTTCCGCACGATTACGAATCGAAAATAAAAACTTTGTTTTTTTTGCTCCACCCTATTAGATAGCCCTGCACAAAAAATAGGAATAAAAAGCCTCAATGCTTCTACATATTAAACTAGCATCAGTTTCTGAAAATCAGCTCAAATATTTGAATTTTTTGAATTAAAATAATCATTTAGGTTCATACATGCTCATAAGAAGGATGCAGAGCGAGGGGTTGGGCCTCTTTCTAGACAATAGTACCGTAAAGTCGGGTTACTTGGACCCACATGAAGGTTACTTGAGCCCTCAGTAAAATAATAAAATCTGAGTTTGGTATTAGCGTTAGAGACTGCAGAGTATTTCTACCTAGCGGAGAAACGAGGAACTACGTGCAAGTCCCCAACTAATAAGTACCAAACCTAGATTTCATCATTTTACTGTAATGGGCTCAAGTAACCCCCTAGGGTCCAAGTAACCCGACTTTTACGGTACTGTCAATTTTTTTTAACAAACTTTGAGCATACATACCATTCAAAACATTTCAACAGAAGCCATTAATGAATGACTAGTAAAATCTTCTTCACTTATTTTTTTTAATCCTTTTAATATGCACTAACTTTGCTTGTTATAATTCTTAACTATTTTAGAGAAAAAAAATTTCTACATGTCTTCTATAGGAAAAATAAATTAACCCAAAATGGTTAAAAATCCGCCTGAATTTTAAAACAGAAAATCTTCACGAATTACCTTTTTTTTATAACTTTGTGAACAGAACAAGAATAAAGTAATTTTATTTTATTTAATTAATTAATTAATATTTTTTTACATTAAAACTTTGAAACATGTAAATTTTTTTAGCTTTCACCCTCATTCAAATGACACATATGGGCGCCTATGTTTAGGTTAAAAAATTTGAAAGTGGGGAAATAAGGCCCCTGAGAATTATTTTACTAACTGAGTGGCAGCTTCCAATTTCTTTCCAACTAGCTGCATGAAGTTCAATTGCCTGGCCTTTGTGAGAACTGCTAACTACACTACCTTCCACTTGGATGGAGCTACCATAACTGGGACACCTGAAAGAAAAATAATTTGTTGATGAAAACAAGCAAGAAATAAAAATATTTTGTAATTTAAAGATAACATGTACACAACTATTATTAATAAATTATTTTTGATTAAAATACTGAGGGGAGTGCATAATAAGGGTTAAAAAATTCTTCTCTCTTACATAACTTTTTCTTTATTCTCCTAATTCTATGAATTTCAATTTTTTTTAAGTAATAAAGTTATGTATTTAATATTAAACTTAATTCAAGCTGATGATGTAATTAAAAATTTTGTTAACATACATCACATAAAGTCAAAATGCAATGGTAAGTAAAACAATAATATGCCCCAATTATAACTTTTATTGTGATGAGCTTACATAAAGTTGTGAAAAACAAATAAAAAGTACGTATGCATGTTGATGCAAAAGAAAATTTAAAAACATTTTTATACTTTCTAGAAAAAACAAAGTTATATAAATTTAATTTTCTTAAACAGTGCGGATATTGCAGCACTCTCAAAGTACCCTATTGTGGTTGTGAATTAATGTTAATTTCTTTAAAAAAGAATATGGTTACAGTGCAAAATCTTACTGATGTTAATTCAAAATTAAAGCGACAGGTAGCAAAAATCGTAACCGCAAAGGCAAACCCTTTACAAAAATCGCGATCGTGAAAATGAACCTTTTCTGTAAGAAAGAATCAGAATCCCCATCTTTCTGAAATGTTCACTTTCAAAAATCGTGGAAAAATAATCAGGATTTTTTTTTTTTTTAAGAGAGGGTTTGACTTATATGCGGATTTTTGTTTCCTTCTTCCCAATTTTCCTCCTAAAAAGAGGGGTGGGCTAGTTTATACGAAGGATCAACTTACACACGAGAATATACGATACTTGTCTTTAACTCGAGCAATTTACTGAAAAAACAAGGTATAAAGTCGGAAAATCGACTTTTTTGTTGAATTTAAAAATTGAGAATCTCTAACACAATTTTCCGGTTCCAGTAGCATGTATGCCGGATACATGAGCTTTTACGGCATAACTAATAAAATCTGAAAAAAATTATTCACATGATTAGTAAAGTTAGAGCACCAGTTTTTTCTCATAAAAATTTTGCTTTGTGTGAAAATGTGTTTTATAAAAACAAGCAAATTAAAGGAATGTTTTGATGGATCAAAGTAGCATCTTTCTGGTCCTAAAAGCTCTAGCTTCATCCAAAAAGGCTTTTACGTAGTTTTAATGCAGTTTATTGTTTAGTTATAGGCAAAAAACAATTTAAAGTATAACTTATTTTTAAGCTTTGATTTCACAAAAAGAAATTGAGGGATTGAAATATTTCTTGTTTATCAACAATACAATGAGGATACATACTGTTTCTCCGCTGCAATTAAAACTTGCAATCTCTCTGCACTACTACCATCCACTAAATCTACAAAGTAGAATTCTTTATGTTTTCGAATAGCTCGAACCCAACCCTACGAACAAAAAATATTAGAAGATTAAAGCATACTGAGTTGATAAAAAAATGTCGGTACAATTCCATTTTACCGGCGCAAGCAATAAAGTCGTCAACATGTTCACCAATAATGAGGCAACCTACATCTAACAGATTTTAGCTACTTGTAACCTTTTGCCCAAAACAAAAGTTGCCAAAGAGTCAGCTTGGCCAGATTTGCGCCGGTATAATGCAAAAGTACCAAAATGTCATAAGTACTAGAGAGGTATCAGTTAATTGACAGTAAGCTATAATCAATTTTGCTGAATATTTACAATCAGCAATTTTGTTAGGATTAACAGGCAGAAAAATTACTTTTTAGTTAAAATTACTTTACGTTAATCTACAAAAGAAAGATGATTTCTTTTCATAGTCAAAGTTACAGGGAAACTTCTTAGAGAGCAATATCATACATTACTTTGTCATTCTAAAGGGCCTTTAAACAAAATAAGACAAGAAGTTTTATCTAAATGAAAAAAAAATAAATCAAGGTATTAAAAGAAAAATAACCTGTCAAATAAAAAACAAACTATTAAGTAACGTGAAATATCCAAATAAAATAATTTAATAATTAATAAAACGCAGCTTTAAATGCTCCAGTAAATTATCAAAAAGAATGCCAAATAAATTATATTGTGTAATAAATTAGTAAAGCGTAAAAATTCCATTCAAATGTAAAATTATTAAGAGTCGCATTGCGACAATGAAAATATTATTTTTCTATTTTAGCCAAGGTAGAAAGTAAGAAAACTAGCAAGTCATTTTACATGCCTATAAATCAAAGTAGTTTGTGGGTATAACAAATTCTCCCTCTTATTTTCATCATTATATTAGGAACATTTGAATATTTGTTACAGACAGTTATTTTACAGTCTTAGTAGACATCTTTAGAACACTATCGATGTTTAAAGCAGTGAGTAAACCCCCCCCCCCCCCCCCAAGCAAGGCCTAAGGCAGAAACATGCAATACACCGCCAACTCGGCTCTTTCGATCCATGGACAGCTGTTTTGAGATTATTGTGCTCTTATCAGCATTGACTACAAAAGTAGTCGAGTTGGAGGCAAAAATCCTCTTATAAAGCAAAGAGAGCCAAAAAAACTGGTTGCTAATGTGAAATTATAATACCAGCGAGCGACCACACTTGGTATGGTACAGCTTGTGAATTTTTTAGGCACAGCTCAAGGTATAAAGCAGTGAGTAACCGCCCCTGGGGCGGTTACTCACTGTTTTATACCTTGAACTCGACTACATTCGTATTCCAAGCTGATGAGAGCATATTAAGCTCGAAACAGCTGTCCATGGATTGAAATAACCGAGTTGGCGGTGTATTGCAACTATCGATTTCGTAACGCAGCAGAACTCTACAATATTATTGTATATTTTGTACAGCGAAACATCTTTGAATACCTAAAACTCTGCAAAACATGATCTGAAAGAACATAGCGCAGAATTCCCCTGTGTCACCAGATGAATGGTGATTTGCTGATGTTAATGACTTTTTAAGATTTCAAAAGAACTGTTTATAACAAATACCAAGGCCGTATCCAGGGGGGGGGGGGACGTTTTATAATGTAAAACAGAAAAAAAAAAGTTTTCCTTTTTTTATTTTAATTTAAAATTGTAAAAAAAAAGTTTTTTTTTTTCCTTTTAACTATTAAAACAAGTGAAAATTTGAAGTACAAAAAAAAAAAAAAAAAAGACAATTGAAATTCTCATTATCTGCAAAACAAACTTGAAAACAAGACTCTCATTAGCACTTCCAGCTTTCTTTCCCAAATCAATTCAGGCTCAAGGCAAGCTACTTGTCAGTTTGATCGGCGGTCCCCCCTCTCCCATAAAACTTACACCACTCAGATTCTTACCCCTTAATCGCCACGCCCCTAGTTTCCGACTAGGCTGAGATTGCTTCTCACAGCCCTGATTCAATTCAGAGAGTACTTTGTTGGTCCCCATTTATAAGCATTTGTAACCCTCGAGGAATTTTAATAGCTAAACATGTCTTCAATCAACAAGACCACACAAAAACAGATACGTTCACAGACCCTCTGCTTTGTTGGACGCTCACCAATCTTAGACAAAAGTTACTTTAAAAAAATTCTATTTACAAATGCTTAAAAACTTTGTTAAATGTAGCTGTAAACCTTGAATTTTCAAGTTTCTAACACAAATGGGGGGGGGAGGTGGGCATCAAGTTGCGCGAAACTCAGCTCCTTGATTTAAAAAAATATTCTGCGTAATACAAAAAACATAAACCAGCATTTTTTGTAACATATTTTCAAAAATAATTTTTTGTGACTGGTGACTCACATGTTTCATTTCTG